>PVHX01015578.1:0-46235 GCA_004024805.1 Geosciurus inauris
CCTCACCTCGCCTCTGCTCGCCTCACCTCACCTAGCCTCTGCTCACCTCGCCTCACCTCTGCTTGCCTCACCTCTGCTCACCTCGCCTCACCTCTGCTCGTCTCACCTCGTCTCACCTCGCCTCACCTCTGCTCACCTCACCTCGCCTCTGCTCACCTCGCCTCGCCTCTGCTCTGATCTTCAGTCACATTCATTTACAAGGCTTCCAAGTCCAAGGGCCTTCCTGCCACTCCTGCAGCAACCAGCCCACCTTCCCAACGGGAAGGGATGTCACTGGGTTGGGCCCCTGACGGGCAGACCTGAGTCAAGGGGAGCTGAGGGTTTCCAGGAGCTTTATCTGGGCTCCTACAGTGAGGAAGGGGAGGGCAGTGCCCAGTGCCACCAGCCATGGAGGAGGGTGTCTGCCCTAGGTGGTCCCAGAAGTCCTTGTGTAACTGTGGGCAAAGCCAGCCACAGAGCACAGAGCCACCGCAGAACAGGTGGGCCCAGACTTTCCTGGCTCCCAGACTTGCCATTATGTGAAGCAGTAAAACCCTGTTTAGAAACCATTCGGAGCTGGAGTTCGTCCAGGTCTCCCTCGAGCTCCAGGCACCTCTGTCCAACTGCCCACAGGATGTTTGTTGGGTTCTCTAGTGAGCACCTCAAGTTGAGGAAGCTAAGGCTAACCCAGCTGGGCATAGTGGTGTGCACCTATAGACCTGGCTACTTGGGTTGCTGAAGAGGACAGTCTCTTAAACTCTGGGGCATGAGACACTCCTGGGTAACGATAAGATCCTGTCTCAAAAAACTGAAACAAGCTGGACATGGTGGTACATGCCTGTGATCCCTGGGACTCAGGAGGCTAAGGCAGGAGGATCACAGGTTCAAGGCCAGCCTCAGAAACTTAGTGAGACCCTGACTCAAATAAGTAAAACGGGCTGGAGTGTGGCTCAGTTGTAAAGCACCCTGGGTTCCATCCGCTGGACCAAACACAAAATTCCAAACAGAACAATGCCAAAGAGCTCCCCACAAAGCAAAGACACCGAACTCTGGATCCTCTTCCCAACGTCCTCCTCCTCTGCCTCTAGTGCTGGTCAGGGTAAGCGGTGCAGGTGCAGCTCAGAGCAGGAGTGCTGGGCGCGCAGGCCCTGAGCTCCACCCTGGCGTGAAGCATGGGCCGTCACTCCTCCTCCTCCACCGTAGTGCACACGAGGCCCAGCAAGCCTGCCCCTGGAGTGCGGGTCCACCGCAGGTCCACTGGCCAGCAGCCCGTCACCACTCCCTGCCTCACCTCACACCCGCCAACCTGGGCCCTTACAGCAAGCGGGGGTTTAAAACAACCAGTGACCCTTTCATTTTCTGAAGAATGGCTGTGAGGCAGGGTAGAGGGGTGGTTATCCACCACGGCACGGGTCGCCCCTAACATCTGTGGCTCCACAGTCCTCATCTTGCAGCCTCTCTGGGCAGCAATTGGGTCTCTGCGGGGTGCTCCTGCCTCAAGGCCCCTCTAGGGCTGCAGAGTCAGTCAGGGCCTCAGGATTGCTGGAGGCTCTGTGGGCAGCACTGGCACCCAAGCCCCCTGTGGGTGGGCAGCAGGACCCAGGTCTTGGCGGCTGTTGGTTGGTGTGCCCCTCAGCTTGGCTCTGATAGGCTCAGGGCCCACTACCGGCCGTGCCCGTGCTGGCACAGCATCCCAGTGCTCAGCATGTTGCTTTCTGGCCACCCAGCATGGACACTGGACAGCACCAGGCCTCTCCCACATCCCTCAGCAGCCTCATCCCAAGGACAAAAGCCAGACTTAGTCTCCTGGCCTGTGCTCAGCTTGCTCCCCGCTGCTCTTGGCCTCCAGGCCCAACCGTACGTCCCCAGAGGCCTTTCCAGATCCGTGGTCTTCCAGTGAGCGCGTCCTCGTGGAACCAGTTCCTGCAGGCACTGCAAGTGCAGGGCAGGGACACCTGGGCTTTGCTGACCTCTGCATCACCAGCAGCTAACACGTCTGGTGCCAGCAGGAACTCACTCACACTAGATGCTTCTCTTGACAGACGTTTGCCCACAGGTCAACAGCTAAGCTGCCCTTCAGGGCGTTGTCCTGATGAGCATGTGCACTTGACCTCCTGGACGGGAAAGCTGGTTCCCACAAGCAGTTTGAGCTGCTCGGGCAACATGGGTGTTGAAGAGGCTGCCTGGCGTGGATGGAGGCCTCAGGGGCAACGGCGGCATGCATCGAACTCCAACCTGCCTGGGCAGTGCACCATCACATCTGCACGGCGATAGTTTTTAGGAGCTGGGGCACTAACGGGAAGACACGGAGAGGCGAGCTGGCGTGAGGCTGTGGCCTGAGCGTGAGGACGGCTGGCGTGTGAGGACACAGCCTCTGAGCACAAGACGGCTGCTCCCCTGCGGCTCTCATGCTTCCTGGCTCTCGTCCCTTCGGGCAGCCTTCTGCTAAACTGGATGGCACCTTGACCTGCTGTCCCGACACTGCCTGGCATACACTGCAGAGATGTCATATTTATAGACGTACTCGCTTTTCGGAGGGCTTTTTAGTTTCATTTGTTTGATTTTAGGGATTGAACCCAAGAGCACTCAACCCCCAAGCTGCATCCTCAACCCTTTTTCATTTACCAAGTTGCTGAGGCTGGCCTCGAACTTGCAATCCTCCTGCCTCAGCCTCCTCAGTCTCTTGGATCACAGGCTTGGCCACCACACCAAGCTTAAAGGGCTTTTACTTCTGCGTCCGGGGTTATCCTCCTTAGATCACCAGACACCTGGGAGGGAAGCATGCTTCGCTGGGCTCCAGTTTTAGTCCACACAGGATATAACATAACTGTAAGAGCTCCTGAGCACGTCCTCTCCTCCAGGTGCTGCTCTGAGGGAGAAGGCACACTCCGGATGGTGACCTTGTGTAGGCACCCAAAGTCGCAGACACAACACACACCCTTTTAAAACTCGCACAAGATTGGGAAAGGTAGGACGGTCCATCTGTAAAGCCAGCCACCCGACATTAACGTGAATTCAGCAGAGAAGGGAACCAGGCTAGCTCCGCAGGTCCTCAGAGCACAAACCTGATCACAGGACCAGCTGTGCTCAGCCAGCCCGAGCAGCTTACATGCTTGACTAGGGGATTCTGCATTGATAAGTCAAGCAAAGCCCTCCCAAATCTTCCTACAGAGCGACACTTAACCTCAGAACCAGCAGGGTACCCCCAAGGTCTGTCGCTCAGAGCCTGTTGGAGCCCTAGGCCCTCCCCACAGAGCACACGAGGGTGGCCCAGGTGTCGCTGCCAGAAAATCTTTCAAAGTACACTACTTTTTTAAAAATCTGAAACTAGCCTTACGGTTTTACTTATCTCTGCTATTTTATGAGGGTCTCAAGGTAGGAATCGTGTCTCAAGGCACAGAGAAGGAACTCCACTATTCCCTACCAAGTGAGGCTGACTTCAGAGACGACTCCAGGCAACAGGACCTCTAGCCTCTGACCACGGGGCATCTACTCCTCCACCACCGACTGGCGTCAGTTTTAATTTCGGCATCACTTAGAAACCTGAGTCCTTCTCTAGATTGTCTAATAGTTCAAGTTGATGAAATAACCCGGTTCTTACGTTCCTTACAGATCTTCAGTGGGATCTTTCAAAGCGCTGGGAGGAGGTGGTAGAATATGGCCTCTCGGGATGCGGGCAGCTGTGGGCAGAGTGGAATGCCACGCTGAAGCGACCCCGACAGAAGCCAAGAACAGACAAGCTCACGTGCCCAGGGCTGTCCTGGGTGCTACCTTGCGGACAGGCCAAAGCACAACACTGTTTGTTGAAACTAAATACATTTTAATAGAAAACAAAATACAAAATAACTCTTTTCAGAAAACAAATATTTAACCCCTTTCCCACACACCAGAACTTGCTTCACCCTGGGCGTAGCTGCATGCGGTGTGCCCACAGAGCGGGCGCGGGGCAGGGCAGTGCGGCCCGCCGCAGAGGAAGACGCTGAGGGCTACCTCCACCGCCAGTCCTTGCAGACTCCGTGTCTTGTGACTTATTCCACATTATTTTTTCCATGATCTTTTTTTCTTCGGTGCTGCGGGGGTGAACCCAGGGCCTCCCGCCTGCCAGGCAAGCCGTCTACCGCTGGGTCACACCCAGCCCACCGGGACCTGTCTTTTCCCGGGAGAGAGTCCCTCACAAAAGTGCAGCTGAGAAAGGAGCTCCCGCCCAGGGCCACCGAGCCATCGCTCGCGCCCCGCCCGCTTCCAGGAGCCTCCGGGCACCGCCAGGCCGCACCGAGACTACCTTCTCCCCACACACCGCGCGGCCAAGTTTTCTGAGTTCCCTGAACCTTGAAATCCCTAGTACACAGCCAGTGCCAGGAGTCAGACCTGAAAGAGAAGAGCAGAGACGGTCCCTCTGCCAGTGCTAGTTTCTCTCTTCTCAGTAATAACAATAATTATTATAATAACAACAATAAAAAAATCCTGGTTGTCTGTCATTAAGGAGAAGGAAAGACCACCAGGATCGCCCCTTTCCCAGGCCCACCCCACCCAGCAGGAGCCCCGTGAGGTGAGGGGTGGCCCAGGTGCCCAGGCGACACTGTCCCGGCTGCTGCAGGGTGCTCTGCAGCTACCCTCAGGCAAACCTGCGGGGAGAAGGCAGGCCCAGCCAGGAAGGCCAGGGCGCAGAAGGCCCCGGAGGGTTTGGAGGGTCCCTAGAACCGGCAACCGCCCTGGGGGCGGGCCAGTCCTTAGCTCACGCTGGTGCCCCACGGGCAGGACCCAGCAGGGAGGGAGGGGTTCTCTCACAGTCCATCGGTGATTCGGTGTCCGCACGTCCACGGCTGCAGCCGGAGACCTTCTGCCACGGCTCAGTCACTCTAACCAAGGTAGAAAATCAATGCTCCTGATTTTCCTGTGTGATCCCCGTCACCAGGAGGAGGTTGCAGGCCATGAACTGCACGCCCAGGACGCTGCTCATGGGCCCCGTGTACACGCCCACCAGCTCGCTGGAGGAGCCGTCGGCGGGCGCACTGCCGCAGGCACTCCTGATGTCCCAGACGCGCACCGAGTTGTCCATGGAGGCGGAGGCCACCAGGCCGCTGTCGGGGCTGAAGGCGAGGCTGGTGATGCTGTCCGTGTGGCCTCTCAGCTCCTTGAAGAGGGTCCCAGAGGCCAGGTCCCACAGCTTCAGCCGCTGGTCCTCGCCAGCCGAGGCCAGGTACTTCCCACTGGGAGAGAAGGCGAGAGCCAGCACAGGGCCGCGGTGGCCCGTGAAGAGCCGCACGGAGTGCCCCTGCTGGGCGCTCCACAGCCGGACAGTCTTGTCGGTCGAGCCTGTGGCCAAGTAGTTGGAGTTTGGGTGGAACTTGACGCAGTCCACGTCTGCCAGGTGACCTGCGTAAATCCTCAGTGGGTACGTCCGATCCAGGGACCACAGCCTGGCGGTGCGGTCGTGGGAGCCGCTGGCGAAGTAGAGGCTGTAGGGGCTTACGTCCAGGTCCCACACCGGGTAGGCGTGCCCTCGGTACAGCACCGTGTTGCTGAAACTGCCCAGGTCCCAGTATCGGATGGACATGTCTTCAGAGCAAGAGAGCAACCCTGAGCCGTCCGCGAGGAACCGGGTGCGGTACACAGGCCCACAGTGGCCCCGCAGAGTCTTCATCTCTGTGCCCGCGCCGTCGTCCTCAGTGTCCTAGGGCGTAGGGTGAGTGGGAAAGGAAACACAGGAGAGGGTGATTAGTGGTCTCACAGGGCAAGGATCGGGAGAGGGAAAGCAGAGGGCAGCCTCCCGGGAACCACAGCCATGACCCCCAAGGGCAGCCGGGTGCCTTAGGTGAGAGAAAGGCAGGGTCCCTGCCAAGCACACGAGCTAGGCCCGCTCCTGGGCGAGGGCAGCTGTGCATTTCAAAGTCTGATCCAGGGCAGCCCGTGGCAGCTCACGACGCCTCTGTATTTACGGGAGCCCGCAGGGTCCCTCCCCGCACTGCCTCCCCAGCAGCCCTGACCGCTTTACTCCCCCCACGCCCTGCTAACACTGGCAGTCAGTGCCCAGGAAGCCACCTGGGGGCACCACCAGGAGCACGGCAGGCCTCGCTTCAGGGCTCAGGCACAACTTGGGAGGCTTTACCCACAAGAGAGCCAGCGAGGTAGCAAGCTGGGGCAGCTGCCAGCATCAGGCCCGTAACCAACCACACTGCTGCCAGCTCAGAAGCAGCACAGGTGAGGCTGACACCCACTTCCCGGAGGGCCCTCGAGGGACAAAGCAAGGCCGGGCCCCAGCGCAGCCTAAACATAGTCCACTACTTGGGCTCCTAGCCCAGGGACGGAGGAAGAGAGGCCACTCCGAGTGAGGCTCGATGCTTGGGAGGACAGTCTGCACCCAGCCCTTCCCCACGAGGAAGCCACCTGCTTCAAGGCCGCCTGCCCTGCTCTGGCATAGCCACACCCACCCCGCCACTCACAACCTCGGGGACTGTAACTAAACTGATGTGCGATGGCAGTACCTGCCAGGTGGCTCTGGTCCCTGTGCAGGAGAGGCACTTTTTTTAGGATGTCCTCTTTCCAACTGGAGAGTGGAAACCAACGTCTCCACTGTGCACGTTTTTAGGAAGTTAAAAGAATCAACACTAGCGTCCAAGAGTGCACCCAATGGCCACTGCGTATGTTCCACATTAAAGCACACCAGCTCCTGGGAGCGCAGTGTTTTACCCAGGGCTGCCCAGAACACCAGCAACGTCCTCTCAGAAAGTTACAGCAACACTTAAGAATTCCAAGCACGACTTGCTGCCCTGCACTGGGAAGTCACCAAGGACGGTGGAAGCCAAGCCAACCCTGGGCACGTGAACCCTAGGAATGGACTGTGGGCTGCCAGAGGCTCCTCCCAGATACTGAGCATCTGCCTGGAGAAGAAAGAGGCAGGGCATGGGCGCTGGCCAGCCGGCCCAGGGACGCCCTCGACTGTCCCAGGCCTGGAGAAGTGTCTGCCTGACTGCAGAGGCCAGGAACCAGGGCACCAGAACACTCCTGCCAGCCACCACGGTCGGCCCTCTGCCAGGACCACAGCCCCAAGGCGCAACTCCCACCAGTACTGACACAGCACCCCACGGTAAACAGGCACGCACCCCAAACACGCAGCAGAGGGAGAGCTAGAGGTTGGGGGCCAAGCATGGTGGGCCCTCACATGGTCTCAGGTGCTGGGGGCTGTGGCTTGCTGGCCCCTCCTATGCCACAGGGAGCCTGAGGGTCCCACTGTGTCTCCTAGGGCCAGATGCACTCCTGGGGTCTGCATGGCAGCGTCACCTGCGGCGGGGCCTGTGAGGGGCGCGATGGGGCAAGCTTGCCAAGCCTGAGTCCAGGCTGCCTGACCCATGGCAGGAAGGGGGCCTGCGCGGCCCGTACCCCGGGCTTCCAAGGCTGAGAACGGGAAGAGACAACCGTGTCACTGATGCCCTCACGATGCTCACGTGATGGGTTGGCGACACTCTGTCCAGGTTGGACTGAATGAAACACTGTTAAAATCCATTCTGACTGGGCTGGGGTTGTAGCTTAGTGGTAGAGCGCTCGCCTCGCATGCGTGAGGCCCTGGGTTCGATCCTCAGCACCACATGCAAAGCAATAAAATAAAGACATTGTGTCCATCTACAACTAGAAAAATATTTAAAAGAAAAAAAAATCCATTCTGACGACTTTAACCTTTTCAAAAGCGGCTGCCAGAACCCTTGACTTAGGCATGGCTCACATCACGTGTCCCACAGACCGAGGGGCAGTTTCAGGTACAATTACAGGGCTGATGGCGACTCTGACCTCTTCACTTTTCAAGTTCAGGGACAGCGGGCTGGGGCAGGAGTCCCCAGGCCTGAGGGACTGTGCAGAGGTGTGGTGCTGGCCATGGGAAGATGGGCAGTGAAGACCAGAGCACCGGCCCAGCATCCACAGCCCTTCCCTGGGGCACAGCTGTCTGTCAGCAAGGGCAGAGGCAGGCGTGGCTCTTCCCAGCCTCGCAGAGCACAGACAACAGCAGAAGTCTTGCCCTGAGCACAGCAGGAGCAGCTGCCAGCCCTGGGGCAGCAAGCGCTGCCCGGCGAGAAACAGCGCAACAGGCCAGCGCTGCAAATTGTCACGTAGTCCTCCCTGGCCTAACTGGGAGACAATTTCATGCCCATGAGAAGTCTTGGTCATTGTCGCCTACGGCGGTCCTTATTTAACACTCTCCCGTGGTGCTAGGGGGAAGCAGGGCCTCGTGCTTGCAAGGCAGGCACCTGGCACCAGGCTGCACGCCAGGCCTGCTGTCCTCTCAGTGGGAGCCCAGGCTGAGGCCACACTTCTGAGGGACAGAGTGCCAGGGCTCAGGGCATGTGCAGCTGCCAGCGCTACCTGCCCACACTGACACGCCTCACCTAGAGACCCCGCCCGGCAGTCACGCCGTCCTGTGCATGCAGCAGCCACGAGCCACGTCTCCCCCGACACCGAACTGCACACTCCTGTCGCAGGGGTCGGGAAGACGCTTCCCCACTCACCGCTTCTTCCCCACAGTGGAGTTCCCTGGGCTCATCCTGTCAGCGCGGTGCCCTGGCTTCCACGGCATGGGTGGCAGCCTCCTGTTGGGCTGCTGCGACTAATGCTAGGGAGGTTCCTGCACGGATTCCCACAAGGACTCGGTCCCCGGCCTGTCCTGGAGCACAGACCCGTCGCCAGGACCTCGAGCCCACCAACCCACCGACTCTTCAGAGCAAAGCAAAGGCTGCACGCTGCCGCTACCTGCCCCCACGGTCTCTCCTTGCTTCCTGTCACCTGTCTGCAACCCCCAGGGCTTCACCTCGACTTTCACCTGTTGGCTTCGAAGGGCACATGACCTCCCAGCAAGCGCCTCGCTTTCAGCTGTGAATTCTACCAGGAGAGACCAAGTCCCAGTTCTCACTGGAGAGACATTAAAACCAGAGCAGAATCATTCTTGGCTTCTCCCCAGACGCTCCTTGTCAGAAACCAGAGACGCCTCCCCAAACCGTGACAAGTGGGCGGGTGCAGAAACTCAAGCAGGAAGCCCCTCAGCAATCAGGGCCTCAGCATCAGCTCCTGGGTTCGAGGCACCTGTGCCCAAAAAAGCAGAGGCGCGTCTGCAGCACCCTGGGTCAGGATGGGCACGTGGGCAGCTCATCCCACGGGTCCTGCAACGTGCCCTCCCGTCCCCCCACAGCTGGGCTGTCCCACGCCACTTCCTCCCCATGCTGCTGCCCGGCCTCAGCCACCAGGACTGGGGGGTGCACCCCGGGCTCCGGCCCCACCCCCGGCTGCAGCCATGGTCACTCCTGTTTCTGGAGTCCCCCTGCTAGCCTTACAGCCAACCTCACACGTCTGTGGACGCCCACAGACCCCAACACCAGAATCAGCCCCACGGCCTGCGCCACCAATGCTACCAGCTGGGCAGGACTGTTTTTCTTTTTCCTTTACAGAAAACTGGGCCGTGGAGGGCAGCAGCCCTGCAGCGGGAACTGCACTGAGGCGTGCCGGGGGACTACAGGTGCAGGCAGGTCAGCCCCCTCCCCGGGGAGACTGCCGCACGGCTTCAGAACCTCCCGGCCGGGGTGCCCATGGTGGTCCCCATCTCCTCGGCAGCAACTTCCAGGTGCCCAGAGTGACTTTCCTAAGTCTCTCTGCCCTGTGCAGAGCTCCCACCCAGGTACCTCGAGGCCGTGCCACCTCAGTGTCGGTGGTGACAGGGTAAGAACACCCTGACCCTGACCTCCACTCTCCTAAGGCAGCAACGCTGGTGAGCAGGACCTTGGCCCCGGGCTTCTCAACCCAACCCAAAGCAGTCACGGGTTGGTCATGGCTGAGACGCAGGGAGGCCCTGCCTGGGGCAAGGGTGGACCCCCGCGCCATGCCCTGCTGTGCCACGGCGTCTATATGCAGCACGGCCTCGTGAGAAGACCCTGCCCGGCACCAGCACAGGCCTGGCCACACTGACTGCTCAGGCCCACCTGCATTGTCACACACCAGGGACACCTACACGCAGCCTCCGCCAACTGTGGCAAGCGGTCTTCCACAATGCTCATGGAGGTGGCGTCGACCTTCTGGGTGGCTGGTGCCAACCTCTGGGGTACAGTGCTAAGTGATGCCGCGACAAACGGCATCTGACCCTGGGCTCTGCACACGACAAGAGCAGGGCTGTCTGCTCCCTGGGTGCTCTGCCAGGGGTGGCGGGGCACTCTGACGGTAGGGAAGGACGTGGGGAGCGCTCCTACCTCCTCCTCCAGAGCGTCACAGGCCAGGCGGATGCGCGACGTGTCCACCTGGTGGGGCTCCGACTTCAACTTCTTGGCCCGCAGACTCCAGAGCTTGATGCAGGAGTTGTCGAACCCAGCAGCCAGCAGCCTGCTGTCGGGGGAGACCTCTGCGGTGTTGAGCAGCTGTTCCGTGTTGTAGAAGGCGTAGAAACAGATGGTGGTGAGGGAGGGAGGCCCGTCCTTCACACGCTTGATGCTGTCCTGCAGGACCTCCAGGGCAGCCTCGTTCTGCAGGAGAGGGCTGGGCACGTCAGGGGGTTCCAGGCCGCCACTCTCGCTGCGGGAGCCACCACTGGCGTAGAGCTGGTAGTCTGTCCTCTTGGCGGGCTGCACGTCCAGGTGGATGTGGACGGCCAGCACCCTGCACAGCGCGGCATTGTTGTCGCTCTGCAAGTAGCGCACCAGGTAGTTGTAGCTGTCTTCCTGGAGGCGCACCACATACTTGTTGTCCAGGAACGCGCGGAGCCTGAAGTTGGACAGGATGTCTTGGACTGTCTGCGTGGTCTGCAGCTGCTCGACAACATCCTTCTGGCCGGCATTTTGCAGGAACATCCCGTGAAAGCGGCTGTAGAAACTCTCCACCGTGCTCTTGGGGCTGTTCTGGACCAGGTTGAGATGGAGGTAGACGAAGAGGGGGTAGAGGAGGGGCATCACTTCGTGGCTGTGCTGGGAGTCGGAATCTGCAACGGAAAGGAGACAAGGTGACCGGAGGGACCTGACGTGGCGCCCGGTGAAGTCTGGACTTGAAGGACCCTGGGACCAGCCTACCCCAGAGGGTGAGGACGTGCCCGGGCTGAGGGCAAAGTGTCCCCAGAGCCCAGTGTTCCCCAGAGCCCAGTGTCTCTCAGTGCAGAAACTCCAGGGCTGAGGCCATAAGTGTATTTCTTTTTAATATATCTTTATTTTATTCATTTTTATGTGGTGCTGAGGATTGAACGCAGTGCCTCACGCATGCAAGGCAAGCGCTCTACACTGAGCCACAGCCTCAGCCTCCTAATGTATTTTTGGGAGACTGAATTCCAACTGGATGGTGATCACCTTAAAAACAACACAAGTGCACCCAACACTCACATGGCCATGTGGCAAGAGGTTCTGGGGAGCAACTGGGTCTCCAGATCCCCTTCCCTGAGCACTGTGGCTGTACCAGCTGGACCGAGGCCAGAGCACCACTCAGTGGATCCAACACACCCACTGTCCAGGCTGAGGTGTCCTGACCCACACTCAAAACTAGCCACCCACATCCTCATATAGATGTTTTTGGTTCAAAAACATGATTGTTTTTCTTTCTTTTGGCACTAGGAATCGAACCCAAGGGCACTTGAACCCAGCCTTTTTGAGACAGGGTCTCATTAAGATGCTGAGGTTGGCTTTAACCTTACAACCTCCTGCCTCAGCCTCCTGAGCCACTAGGATGCACACCACAAAAATCTGAAACTTGTGCAGCAGTGACTCACACTCTGATGCCACTGAGACGACACCACTCACCTGAGACTTCACCACTGGGACACTACACAACAAAGAAAGTCAAAGAAAACTTTCCAGCTTCAACTGTCACAGGTTGATGAGACCGGATTTGTGAGACACCTAAGTGCTTGTGCTGGGGAGGCTGGGCACCTGAGTGAGAGCGGAGTGGCCACTCAGCCACCAGTGCAGCTCATTTTAAGTTGAGCTCTGCTGACTTCTTTGGCTATACGCGTCCTCATCTGTAGCTAGCCTGGGTTTGTAGGGACACAGGCTGACACGAGGGTCACATGCAGCACAAGGCCCTCCAAGCCCGTGCAGCGAGCAGGCCTTTCCTCAGCACAGGAAGGTGCACACTGGACTCTAGAGCAGTGACACCAATGAGAGGACCCGCCCCTCAGTTGGTGACAGTGATCCTGGTGGCTCCTTCCAAACACCTGCCTCCCAGAGGCAGGGACTGGTGCCAGGTGCAGTGTAGACAGCCTGCCCTCTGCCACACAGAGACCACCATCCACGACGACAAACACTCCACCGCCTGAGGTGAGAAGCCCTGACCATGGCCGCTCATACGTCTGGCCCCCAGGCAAAGCACGGAGCCCCCGGCTGGTCAGGGGACGGTCCTGCTGCCCAGGGGAGCTGGACGGTGCTCCACGTGGAGCGACAAAGAGCGCTGGGCTTCCAGCCGCTCTGTCCCTCAGCGCAGCCGTCCCAGCAGCCTGTGGAAACCACAGCCCGAGGCAGGTGGCGTGTACTCAGCCCAACCCCTCCAGGCCGGGGCCATGTGTGGCCGTCACCGCCTCCTGTGTCTCCTGCTTAGCTCTGAATATGCTGCTCCTCTGCGGAGGGGACATGCTGGAGGCCACACGGGATGCAGGTGTGAGGGGCATGGCTCCGTGTGTCCAGCTGGCTGAGCCACGGCACCCGGATGTTTGGTCAGAAGTTTCTAGACACTGCTGTGGAGGTATTTTTTGCAAGCAAGTAGTGTCTAAGTCAGGTGACTAATGGTTGACCAGACTTGAAGCCACGGCCCTGCATGCTGTGGGCGGGTCTCACCTGAAGGCCTGAACAGAAGAGGACCCAGGTGCTCCAGGAGGGAGTTTTGACCACAACTCCAGCTGTCCCTGGACTGCCAGCACTGCCCAAGGTAACTCCTCACGCCTCCTGGCACACCCTGCTGGTTCTGCTTCTCTGGGAGCCCAGCTGATGCAGCGTCTGACGCCTCGTCATTGCGTCTGCTGGACAAGCTCTATGTGCCCATTACAGAAGACTCACCCTGCCCCGACTTTCAGGGGGTCCTGCCGGGATGCAGGCCCTTTTGATTCCTTAGCTTCAGGCTTTCTTCCAAAACAAGAGGCACTTCAGCCCAACAAGCCGGGAGACCTGGTCACCACCACTCACGCCCGCTGACACACCGCTGCTCCTGCTCCCTGCGCATACAGCCGCAGGCTCCATTGCCCATGGACTCGGGCAGGGCCAGGCGTTCACGCCCCACCCTGCTCCTCTGCCCAGCATGTGCTTCTTTTCATCTCTCTGCTGAAGAGGTGCCGGAGCCAGCTCATGCCAAGCCCTGCTGTGGGAGGCTGCTGGGGAAGGTGCTTTGTTGGGGTCACCAGAGGAGACTGCGCTGGGCAGGTGGCATTCGTGCCAGCACCCAAAGGAGACGCTGAGGAGGAGTGGGAGGCTTTGGGAAGTGAGAGCCATGGGCATAGGAGGAGAGGTGGTGGCCAGCTTTGTTGGTCCTGGGGCTTTCAGGCTGGACAGTAAGTGCACAAAAAAAACTAGGATGATTCTACGTGTGTGAATGTGAAGGGGTATTATTTTGATTTATTTGTTGGTCTCCTCAAATGCACGATTACCATTAAAAATTAACATGGGGGGCTGGGGCTATAGCTCAGTGGTAGAGCACTTGCCTAGCATGCGTGAGGCCCTGGGTTTGATCCTCAGCACCACGTATGAATAATAAATGAATAAAATAAAGACCCATCAACAACTAAAAAAATATTTTAAAAAATTAACATGGATTGTTCAAATAGAAATAAAACAAGTGCTGAGCACACTGGTGCATGCCTGGAATTCCAGCAACTTGCGGGGCTGGGGTGCTAAGCTGCTCAGGAAGATCCTGTCTCTAAATACCAAAAATTGGGCTGGGGATGTGGCTCAGTGATCTACTGCCCGAGTTCAATCTGTGGTACTAAAAAAAAATTTTTAAAAAATGAACTCCAAGTTTTAAACCAAGGGCCATTTGAGGGAGCACCAGGCTCCCCACTTCCCATGAGTGGCTCTGCACAGGGGGAATGTGGCAGAGACGCTGGCTGGTCACTGTTTTCCCTGCTGCTGCCTCCCAGCACCTCAAGGCACCAGGCACCCAAGGCTGCAGGGACGGGTGGGTCCAGTCTCTGCCTGCCTCCATCCTGCTGTCCTGACAGGCCAAGCAGGTTGTTTTCGGCAGCGCTGACTGAGCAAGCCTCCCAGTGGCAAAGGAGCAAGTGGAATGCTCCTCTGCCGGCTTGCCTCCCAGTGCCACTTATCCCCGTGAGCGTCCAGCCTCTGCTGATCCAGGAGACTGCAGCCTCCCACTTTTGGAAACACAGGGTAGAGGCCAGCTCGAGATGTGCTGTGACTGGTGAGAGACCCGAGTGGGTGGGATTTGCACAGGCGGGTCCTACTTCGAGTCACTCCGTCACCTCACGTCCCTGTGCTGAGGGCCGTGGCAAGACAGGACACCCCCGAGCTCTCCTGGCCTCTGTGAACGTGGACCTCAGATCTAACTCTCCTGTGACATCAGAAGGCCTGCCTGCACACAGTGCCAGCACCGTGCCAACGTCACAACCAGTCCAAGGGTATCTGCGCTGCCCTACCTTAGAAAAGGGCCCAGGCTGAGGACTCACCAGTGAGGAAATTCCGCAGTCGTCCAAACTGCACTTCATACTGCTGGGGCTCTGCCTGGCAAGGGGCTGCAGACACTATGTTGGCACAACCAGATTCCGACTGGACTGAGGAGGAAGAAAGAGGTGGGAAGGCAATTAACAGCAGCACAGGAGGACGGCCAGGGCAGGGCGCGGGGCTGCCCCAGCACAGAGGGTCCACAGGAGCTCACCAGCGTGCTGCTGACCTGTCTATCCCTCCCTCCTGACACCCTAACACGAGGGCAAAGGAATGGGAAGACAGCATGGGACCCAGGAGGGGACGAGGACAGCCCGTCCTGTCACTCATGCACATCTGGAAATGGTGGCACCGAGTCCCGTGCTGCAGCACGTAGTGGGGGTTCAGGCCAGCTGTCCAGGACGCCTGCAGGTCAACGCTGCATCTCCCAGGGGAGCCTGCAATGCCCCCGCACCCTACTTCTGTCTTCTCACTTTTGGGAGGCCTCCTTGACGTTCAGTCCTCTGCCAAGCCCTCCTTTTCACTAGCATGCGTTCAGTTCTCTTTCCCCACACAGCATTCTCCTCTTATCTCAGGCTGGAGTGATGCTTCCTGTCTGTTCCTCTCCACCTGCCCTGCCCAACAGCCACAGGCGAAGGCAGCTCAGGAGCTGCCCCAGGAGACAAGGCCCTTAGCCTGCACCACACAAGCACCTGGCCCCTCTTGTCCAGGATGGTGGGCTAAAGATCCCTGTGCCTGCAAAGGCTTCAGAGGGAGCTGGGAACCTGTCTGAGGATGTCCTCAGGTCTCACCATCCAAAGTCAACCCGCCCTGCTGGGCCCGGGGCGCTGGGGGCAGAGTGAAGGAGCAGGAGCCTGGGGGGTTGTGGAAGAGAGACCGACGGGAACAGAGAGGAAAGGCAGCGCAGTGTGAGCAGGCCGAGGCGCACCTCCACACAGCCACCAGGCCTGTGGCCCCATGCAGACTCAGCCAAGAAAGTCACATCACAGAGAAGCCTGAACCCCAAACGGCTGAGGAACACCTACTTGCTACTCCAGGAGGAGGACAGATGGGTTTTCTACAGAACCTGATTTCACAACAATGACAACAGAAAAAACTTTTAAAAACCACCGATCTCAAGTGCTCATTTGCCCTGCAACTCCAACCTCTAAGGTCGAGGCTTCTCGCCCGTGGAGGGGTCCTGCCCCTCAGGGTCTTGAGGGGCGAAGAGGCTGCACAGACCACCAGGTACAGACAATGCATCTAGACACCGAGGGGCCCAGCATCACCTGAGAGGTTGGCTGCCATCTCCTCTGCACTCTGTGACAGCCGCAGGCCTTGCTTCAGGGGACCATCGGAGTCCACGTACTGCCGGCGTTTGAGGTAGCAGGACACTGCCGTCTGGAGCTGCTCCGTGCGCACACGTTTCATGACCTTCGGGGGAAGCGCAGGCGGTAAGGGCAACAGGCCGCTGCACCAGAGGCCTGTTGGGGCCAGGAAGACGGGCCACGCGCTCCTCCACGTCACCTGTCTCCGTGACCACACTGCCAACATCAAACGCGGAAGCAGGAGTAGAGGCACGACAGACCACAGGCACCCCAGCGCCCAGACTCCAGGTAGCCTCTGACTCGCGTCAGGGCCGAGGCCAGGCCTGCTTCTTCCCCGCCTGCTGAGGGGTGTGAACCAGCAGCCAGCCCCACAAACAGGGCAGATGCAGCACAGAACCCAGACCCGAAACCCAGACCTGGGAAGGGAGACGCCCATCCTGCCCAACGGCCAGCTCCACGGGAGCACCAGGGCAGTGCTGTGCCAACGGTCTGAACCACAGGCACAGAAAAGCACCACAGCGGCAAGAGGGCCGGTGAGTGCGCTGAACACCTCAGGCCAGAAGAAAGGCGGCAGGAAGTGAGCTGAGTGGGACGACAAAAGAACTGTCTGCCTTCGTTACTAAACTTACTTTCAAGAGCAAAAGGAAGGGCTGGGTGGTGGCTCAGTGGTGGAGCGCTGGCCTAGGATGTGAGAGGCACTGGGTTCCATCCTCAGCACCGCATATAAATAAATAAAATAAAGGCCCATCAACAACCTGTATATATAAAAGAACAAAAGGAACCTCCAGCACTGCCATGGCCACACACGCCACTTGGCCGGGAGCAAAGAAACTGCCGTGCACACAGCCGCTGACAGTGGAGCCGGCTTCCTAGGCCACCCGGAAGCTGCCTCCTTCTGGAGCAAAGTGAGGGCCAGGGCTTCTGGGAACTAGGGCCACAGCAGCGGGGAGCCCTGACCCACGCCACCGCTTGGCTTCCAGGTGGGCTGCGGCAGTCTCCTCCTGGAGTACTCTCATGGTTCGCTTATTTATTTTAGGATGCATAATTCTACCTTTTCCAGAAATTTATTATCCACCTGCAATTTGTGTGCAGTGAACAGCGCCCAGGCCCTCCGCAACACCCCCCTGCGTGCTGGCTCTGCGGTGCTCTACAGGCGCCCTGCTCAACTCTCAGGGGCCCTTGGAGGGAGGCAGAGGGCTGGACAGACACGTCCAGGCAGCACGAGGACAGCATTCTGCTACACCACGCACTGAGAGGTGCCACCAGCATGCTAGCCCAGGGCACCACGAGCAACACAAAGCACGCTGGGAGGAGCAGCACTGGGCGTGACCCACACAGATGGCCGCAGGGGCCAGCTCCCTGTGGAGCTTGCCTTTCTTCCCAAGGGCATGCTGTTCTGCCACAGTGCCAATGCCCATCTTGAGCTGACACAGTGTTCTGACGCCTTGGGAGTGACCCCTGCTCTCAGCATCACCCGTCCATCGTGCAGACAGACCACTAACTATATCTGGATGCACGACATCTGTGACTGTGCCTGTGGTTCTCCACGGCTCCCGACCCGCCGTGTGAGTCTCCTGGAGTGTGCACAGCAGCAATGCCAGCCCTGCACTGGACTCTGACTAAAGTCACGTGGGGCCTGCGGGTGCTGCCCTATCGAATGGAGATCGCCCACTGGGTGGGCCCCTGCCACCTCCTGTTGATGGGGGCTGCACACGCCCAAGCATGTCCCTGAGCATTCTAGTCAGAATCCTCTGCAGGGAAAATCTGCTCGTCAGAGACACAGGAGCGGCCAACCAGGGGAGGCCAGACGCTGCCTGACACAGCACCAGGGTGGCCCACACAGGGTGTCTGTGGAGGAAGGGAGGCCACGAGTTCTGGAAAAGCAACAGAAGACCTGCAATCGGGCGCAGCCTGACTGCACTGGGGTGGCGAGAAGCCAGTGTGTAAAAACCAGTTCTTATGAACACACCCACTAACTGCCCCAGGGCACCAGGTCTGAACCGCACCAGGACTTGGGACAAGGACCCTCTCTGCGGGTGGTGTGGGCCAACTGTGCGGCCACAGACCTCAGGGCAGGCATTTGGTATGACCCCTGTGGCCAGGCAGATCCAAAGCCCCAGGCCCATCCGCCCCTGCTAGTGTGGTCTCCAGGCCGTCCCTGAAGAGGAGGAAGTGAGGAGGTTCCTCAGAGAAATCAGCCCCAGGCCGAGTTCCACAGGCGGACATCCACAGGTAAGAACCTCCCCACAACACCGGCCACCGGGACCCAGAGCCAGCCCAGCACTGTGCTCCCACTGCCTCCGTGCTTCCTGGAGCCACAGACCCTTTCAGCAGACGCCAGGACTGGCCGTAACTACATACTCCTTGTTAAAATTTCAAATCTCCTGTATTTTCAGTTTGCACAAGTACCACAATCCTTACAGGCAGACAAGTCAAACCCCTCTCCTTCACGGGGTGTGTATTTCTGGAATCAGAAAGAGGTCCAGGCCTGTCTTTCTCTGCTGCCCCACCTACACTCCATGTTGACCCAAAGCCCCCTACAATGATGTCCAATGGAGCAACCACCACAGAGACACAGGGCAGAACCTGGGAGCCAGTGCCCGCCCACAAGGGCCTCAGGCCTGGCCACGTGGCATGCCCACCCCTCCCACCGGGTCTACGTGCGAGTGGCTGACGGGGTCTGGGAGGCACCCCAGGCTGAGCACCATGCGGTCTCACGGAGGCCTGTCCTCCCCAGGTGGCAGCTCCGGGCAGGACAGTTGAGAGTAGACCCAGCAGAGCTCACACAACCCCCAGCTCGGCTCCCAGGAGTCTGACTACTGGCTAGGGGGTATTTTTTCTGTTGCTGAGTAACTATATTTTTCCCACTGAAAATTTATGATTAAAAATGGGTGAAAAGTTGCTTTGTCCCTCTGCTGAACCAGAGGGCAAGCACCCACAAGGTGCTCAACCTGAGTTCTCCACCGAGTGTTATGTCGAGAGGTCGTTCCAGGTAGCAAGCACCTAAACACGAAGCCCTGCCCTGATGGCTAGAAGCGTCACCTACCTGAGACACCCCACCATAGCTGAAAGCAAGAAGCCACCCCTGCTTGCAGAGCATCGCTAATCCCAGCTTCCCCAGACCCTTCTGCCCAGCCAACAGCTGCACCTGAATTACAGGCTGTGCTCCTGCCTGAGGGGTCCACAGGCAAAGGCAGAGAACCACAGCAGACGCTGCCAGAAACTGTGGTCGGCGGGACCACCACGACGCTCTGAGCCCTGCCCTGGCTGCTCTCAATAGTCACTGGTCTCCTCACCTGGCCCAACAGTCCTGCCTGACCGTGACCCTGACTCCTCGCCTCTTGGCACTGTACTGTCCCTGGTGGGCTCACGGCTGGCAGGGCTGTGCTGGGTCGCCTCCTCCCTCCGACTCTCCTCGGTTACTCCCTCCGAGCCTGTCTCCCACTGTCCCCCACTCTTCACCTTCAGGAGACTCGGTCGGTCTTCTGCCAGGCCATTCTCCTGAGCAAGAGACTCGCAGGACACTTCCACGCTGAGCCTTCCCTCCAGACCTGCCTCGCCTGGCGCTCCCCGGGAGCAGGAAGCCTGGCCCATCTTCAGGTTCTCCCTCCCTCCCTCCCTTCCAAGGTAGCCAACTCCTCTTCTGCCCCCTCCCCCTGCCCACGGCACAAGCCCTTCTCTACTGGGCAACCTCCCACCCCATCTTCATCCCGCCCGCCTGTGGTGGTCCACTCGGGCTGTCCCTGCTCCTCCCTCTCCCCAAGCAGGTGGAGCACCCTGGGAGCACGCTGGGGACGGGTTCTCACCTTCGGAGCTCAAGTTAACACCAATGGAGCACTGTCCAGCTTCTGCTGGGAATTCCTGACAGCTCACTTTAGCTTGTGGTCTTTTGGAATTTCTATAAACTGAAAAGGCCACACATATTTTATTCCTCCTTAAATACCAATTCCACAACACAGAAAAGCTAGCCCATACAAAGCCTCATCACCACAGAGAACGGCAAGGTCCACATAGGGCACTCCTACACCTCGCCTACGCCTGTCACAGAATGAAGCGCTGTGTGTGCTGCCACCATGGCAGGCAGGGGAGACGGGATGCCTGGCCCTCCAAGAACAGGGGAGGGTGCTTCCTATGCTCACCACCATCCCTAAAGCTGAATTAAACGTGGCATGAGGTTTCAGATGCCTTAGTGACGTTAGGACACTCATGAGTGAGCCTGGGAACAGGTTGGTCCTCAGGTGTCCATCCTTGGCCCACCCGGGTTGTCACAGCAGGTGTCAGCTGCACGGGTTCTGAGCAAGCGTGGCCACTGCACCTGAGAAGCTACATGCCTGAGCTCCAGTAGCCACATGTGGCTGGTAGCCGCAGTGCAGGCCACTGAGCTCTGAGCACATGCACTGGTGAAACAGCATCGCATTTGAGCTGAAAAATGCTGACTCGCAAACTTTCACACTTCTAATTACAAAATGTCCCAAAGCTGGCATTTTGATCGTAAAAACAGAGTTATCTTTACCACTGACAAACAGCGCAGAGTCAGTAAGACAGACGCTTCAGCACGTCTTACAGGAAGGATACCCGGCCAAAAGGTAGGCTTAACCTACAAACAGGAAGTGAACGAGAAATCTTTTTAGTGAACTTAAAATATAACAACAGCAAGAGCTTTGGGCACTGTAGACAAAGAGTAAATGCTTAATTTTATCTCTAATTCACTAGTTTACACATATTTAAAAATACTCAGGGCAACATACTAATTAATGAAAAACTAACCATTCATATACATCTCAACCACCAGTGCCTGTGACCAGTTAAACCACTCTGAACACCAGATGCCACTTTTCAGAGCACCTCACCTTCATAGGCACCAAACCACTTATCATAGAAACTTCTGAATCCACATGATGCTCTTACTGGAAATCCTGACCCAAACCATTAACCCACGTGGTGGACAGCACTTTCTCCACTCATTACTTACTGCACTGACCCCCGCCCCCACCTGCACAGGCTATTTCCAATGGCACCTGACATTTGCACAGTGAGGTACAACCTTAGCAACAATTGCTGAACCCTTCCTGTTTTCTTCTTCACACAACTGATTTGGTAAGACTGAATAACTATCCAACCCAGCATGTCCATCTCAAAAGCACTCTGTCGTTCAGGATGGTAACTGAGTGCCCTGCAGCAGGACAGCCCTCAAGCTGGGGCGGCGTCCTCTTGGGAGGGAGACTTCTGCAGGTGGTCATCAGGCAGGCATCACATACACCACAATGCACTCTTGGGGGGAGGATGCCTGGATGGTCAGGCGGCTGCTCCGTGCCTTCTCCCAGGGCTCTCTAAGCTCCCCAATGGTTTCGGAAGGCCATCTATGGAAGCTGTTGTTTCCTTCCAGACTCACAGATGCAAGTTGCCAGAACAAGTAACCATGGTCTTCCCCACTTCCAACCCAAGGCCGAGCAGAAGCCAGGCACTACCTTTCCAAAAGGTTAATCTGAGGCTTAAAAACCTTTACTGCTTCCACTGCTGCGGAGAATAAGAAATCCGTTTTGACTGAGTCATTCCAGGGTCTACCCACATGGACGGACCCTTAGTACTCACTCGAGGAGGGGATCACACACCTTCTCATTCCAGAGGTTTTAGGCACCTTCACACTGGCACTCCAATGCCGTTAAGTCCTACCAAGCTTGGCCTAGCCAGCTCTTCTGTCTACCCATAGAACCCAGGAACAAACCGCCACCACATTCACCATGCCACCAAGTGGCTCCTGCACCACCACCAAGAGCTCATGCTTACTGAGGCACAACTGGTGCTTCAGAGTATCTCCTCTAAGAGTGCAAAGACTCTACAAGGCAGACAACCTTCTTCAGATGGAAAGCTGAGGCCCAAAGAAGTCAGAAAACCTGCCCAAGGTCACACAGTTCCTACATGTGAACTAGGGTCATCTGGCTGCAGGGTCTGGGTCCCAGCCCTTTGCAGAAGCCTGTGAGCTGTACAGCCATGTGAGCTCTACAGATCTCACAGGGGACCATGGGCTTCCTGGGGGAGCACGAACTAAGAATGGACACCAGACACTGGGCGGGGGGCGGGGCACAATCCTACAGGGGATACAGATGGCCAGAGAAAGGGGCTGCAATGTGACATCTAGTACTGTGCAATGAATAGCGCTAGCTTAACATGACTCCTAGGCCCCTCCCAGCTAACACCAACCAAGAAAAAATGACTTTCTCCTGAGATGTCTTTCACAAATGAAAATACACCGACTACAGAAACAAAAATAAGACCAGCTACTGAGTAGTCAGGTGAGGCCTCTAACTTCACAGTGACAGACCACACCCAAACCTCACAGAGGCAGGACAGGGCAAGACCAACGCCTTCCTGATATACCCCGACCCAATCTTTGATGGCAAGGAAGAACACTCAACCAAGCCCACCTTTTGGTGTCCTGGGGTTAACGCTGACGTTCAAGGCAGGAAAGCTTTATAATAAACAGAAAGAAAAAAAAGTCAGCGTGCATAACATTCAACACAAGACAATCAGGCCTACCGGGAACCTAGAAGGTACTTAGCCAAAAAGGAAGTCGCAGCAGCACCTGAGAGTGCTTTCCGCACGCCAGGCATTTTCGCGTGCACCGTCTGGATACCTTCGAAAAGGTCCCGGCGAGTTACCGTCGCGGTTCAGAGGGGAAACCGGGACCCGGAAAGGCTACACCACAGCTGGCCGGCTACAAGGTTGCAATCCCGGTCCGCGGAGCCCCGGCGCCTGAGCGCAGCCGGAGCGCTGAGCGCAGCCGGGGCTCCCCGCGGGCCCGCGCCCCTTCCCGGCACGTGTCGCCGGCCGAGCGCGGCGGCCGCGGCCCTCGCCCGCCCCGGACTCACCTCCCGCCGCCGGAACCTCCGCGCCCGCGAGGTCCGCGCCGCCGCCCACTTCCGCCGGCCGAGCGCGGCCCAGCGCGCAGCCGCCTCCCGCCGCGCCCCGGTGCCCGCCGCCCGCGCCGCGCAGGCGCCCCGCCGCCACGTGCGGCCCCGCCGCGGGGACCCGGCCGCGCAGGTGCCGCCCCGGAGCCCGCCCCCCGCCCGCGCTCACTGAGCATGCCAGGCGGCCGCGGCTGCCCCGCCGCCCGCGACCGGCCGCCTCCGCCGCAGCGCCTCGCTCCGCCGCCGCTAGCCCGGGCCCCGCGCCCCGCGCCCCGCCGCGCCCGCGGCTCTGCGCGGCCGCCCCATGACCGCCGGACGGAGCGGGCGCGCCGGGCTGGGCCGCCGACGCCGACGCCGCGGCCAGGGCGCACTCGGCGCTCGGCTGGCGATGCCTGCGCGCCCGCTCGCCCCGCCCCGCTCCGTCGGCGTCGCGTCAGCGTCAGCGTCGGCCGGAAGTGCCCGCCGCGCGTGGTGCGCGGAGCGGTGGAGCGGCCAGGTGAGCGCCTCGCTGCGGGCGGGCTCGGCCCGGGTGGCCCTGCGGGTGCGGCGGCTCGGCTCCGGTCAGCCCCCCGAGAGGTGGACCGCCCGGGAGGAGGCGCCTGCGGGGTGAGCCACCCCTCGGGAAGCCCCCCAGGATGAGCCCCGCCCGCGGGTTGAGCCCCAGTCTGCGGGCTGATCCTCCCTAGGGATGAGCCCCCCAGGGATGGACCGCCCGGGAGGAGGCGCCCATGGGGTGAGCCACTCCTCAGGAAGCCCCCCAGGATGAGCCCCGCCCGCAGGATGAGCCCCCCCAGGGGTGAGCCCCCCCAGGGGTGAGCCCGTCAGGGAGGAGCCCCCCCTCGGGGTGAGCCTCCCCAGGGATGAGCCCCCGCCCGAGGGGTGACCTTCCCGGTGGTGAGCCTCCCCAGGGATGAGCCTCAAGAGGGGTGAACCTCCCCAGGGATGAGCCTCCCCAGTGATGAGCCTCCCCAAAGGATGAGCCCCGGCCCACTGGGGGAGCCCCACCTGTGATGACACCCCTAAGGGATGAACCCTCCCAGGAATGGGACCCCCAAAGGACTACAACGTTCCCAAACCTCTCCAAGGAATGAACCACCCCTAAGAAATGAATCTTTTCCTGGAATGAGCCCCCGTCTGAGGGATTCCCCACTCCCAAGAGATGAGCCACCTCAAGGAGTGAGCCCTCAGGAGTCTCGTTTGAGTCTTCTCTCAGGGCTGGCCACCAGAAAGAGCACCCACCTAAGGCAAGCCTCACCTTCTCTCCTCCCTGGTGGCTCTGGGCCAGTTTGGGGCTTGGAGATAACCACGCCCCCTGGGAGGCCTGCCCCTGCCAGGTAGTCGCAAGGCTGCGGTTGCTCACAGGATACCGCAGGTGAAGCTGCTTTCAGGGTAGAGGTTTCTTGGGTTTGACCCAAAGAAAAAAACCACTGGGATCTTTTTTCAATTCTTGTGTTAGTCTGTTTTGTTTTTGTTTATAACTATTTGTGGTGTATTAGAAACGTTTTTCTTTTGAGCAGAATTGTTCATTTTCCTGTGATGAAAACGACTTAATGTTTTAATTATGAGCTAAGAAACCCAGAACTTGCCTCAGTTTCGTGTTAACTGTGGGTGTATCTTCTTTAGTCTTCTCTGCAGGCGTGCATGGGTCGGAGAGAGTGAATACTGACTTTCAGTGGGGAGTCACTGTTGCAGCAGCTGTAACAGAGTTTCCGTTCGGATGAGTTAATGCCCTCTTTTGCTTGGGGAGACATTGCTTTCCCTAAATACTATATTGCATGTTTATTTCTTTGCACTGCTTAACAGAGCTCATCCTAGCAGGTGATACATAGTACACTTCAGAGGCCCTGTGAAGAGGTGACCACTCTTCCTGCCAGTGATTGAGCAGTTTGGTTTGGCCCTGCTGAGTGCTTGCACACTCAACTCTGGGCATGTGTTCACAGCAGAAATATTTGTAATCCATCTTCTGCACATTTTTGTCAGAATTTCCCCTAGAAAATTTGTCATTGGTGTGTTTTAATTCATTAAAATGTTTAATACACAATAAGACACCTACTGTTCTTTTCTGTTGCCTGTTCAGTTTGATCTTTTTTTTTTTAATTTTTTTTTAGTTGTTGATGGACACAATGTCTTTATTTTATTGCTTTGTATGTGGTGCTGAGGATCGAACCCAGGGCCTCACGCATGCGAGGCAAGCCCTCTAAGCTGAACTACAATCCCAGCCCCCTCAGTTTGATCTTTTATATAACTTTCTGTTGTTTTGGTTGTAGATAACGTGTGGCAATGGCTGCCGTGTATTCTGGCATTTCCCTTAAGCTTAAAAGCAAGGCGACTTCCTGGGAAGATAAACTAAAGCTTGCTCACTTTGCTTGGGTTTCCCATCAGTGCTTCCTTCCAAATAAAGAACAGGTAAGTTTAATGTGAAACTTATATTTTTTAGATTTAAAATAATCACTGTACAAATTGCATATTGATATTTATTTAAAAGAAAAAAGATCAGAAAATTGGGAAGGAAACTTTGTTGGAGATTAAAAGTAATGTCTGTGAAAAAAGTAGTTAGATCTTTCTGACTTCTTTTGGGCTGAAGGTTGGGAAGTGGGAAGTGTTAGTATTAAACTGTGCAAAGAAGGGGTAGAGTACAGGAGTACTGGGTTTAATCCCCAGTACTGCAGGGGCAGGGGTTGGGAGGAGAAGGCCGAGCTAGAAATAGGTTGGTCCCAAGGACACTGCTCCTTGCTCAAGCTTACTTGGCTAAAAACGAGTTAACAGTGGGATGACAGACTGCAGACTCATGAGATTGGATGGACACACATCCTGACACTGATGTTAAAGGAGCCAGTACGAGACATCAGATATGGATCGTGTTGTGATGTGTGTAGAGCACCTGTCCTGCCCATACCTGGCTGCACATGGAATCATCCTCACAGTTTGGTGGTCCCTGGCCAGCGCTGCCAAGGGTGGGGCATAGTGGCCTGGCAGGCTGCGTGAGTGTTTTCCCTCTTGGCATGTGCCCCTCTTCCTACTATCCCTGACGGCTCTGGGTATTCTGGTATCCCGAGCAGAGGCCTCAGCGCCTCTCGCAGCTCTCAGGTGTGCAGTAATGGAGGGCACACATGTGCACCCCTCTTGTCCAGCCCTGTGTCAGTCCTCACAGCTGTCTCTTGGCTGTGCTGATGTGGGCTGGGGTAGCTCCCACAAACCCAGGGTTCTGATTCTTCTCCCTCTTTGCCTTGTGTATGTGATTCTTCGGTGGCCACCTTCCAAAGAAGGTGCTTCTGCCTCTTACAGCACAGCACAGCCTGTGGAAGAGGACAAGGTGATAGTTTCACCTGGAGTTTAATTGGTCCCAGATGAAGACAAAGTTGGCTATTTTTCCCTTTTTTTTCCTTTTTGGGGTGGTGAACACAGGTGCACTTTAATACCGAGCTACATCCTTAAGTCCTTTTTTTAAAAAATGTTTTGAAACTGTCTTCAAACTTGAGATCCCCCTGCCTTAGTCCTCCTTGTCGATAGGATTACAGGCATGAGCCACCAGGCTTGGCCCTTTTTATTCTTTTAATAGCAAATGTTTTAAGGTGCCCCAGCATTTACATGATGTAATTTACCACAGGTGAACTTCCGAGGAGGGTGTTTTCCTTGCAGTTGGATTTGGTCTTAGTCGGATGTCCCCGTAGTGCTCAGCATCTTTCTCTCTTGTAAAATAAATTTATTTATATAAGAGTGTGTTTTCTCCAAATTTAGGTTTTACTTGATTGGGCAAGACAGTCATTGGTTGCATTTTATAAGAAAAAACTTGAACTGACAGAAGATGTTGTTGAAAGGCTCTGGGCCTATATAAATAACATTCTACATAGCAGAAAATTGCAGAATCTTCTCAAGCATGGAAAGACAATCAATCTTCAGATCTCCCTCGTCAAGGTAATCATCACTTATGAAGATGCAGGAAATTACAAATGACTTATTGATTTATTTCAAGTGGTCTGCACTGTGCTAATAAGCTTTTTATAATATGTAATGTTAAAGACGAGCTTAGGCTGGGTGCAGTGGTGCACATCTATAATCCTAGTGGCTCAAGAGGCTGAAGCAGGAGGATCACAAATTCAAAGCCAGCCTCAGCAACTCAGTGAGATTCTGTCTCTAAATAAAAATATTAAAAAGGACTGGGGATATGGCTCAGTGGTTAAGTGCCCTGGGTTCAATTTCCAGTATCAATAAATAAATAAATAAGAGCTTAGAACTATTTTAGAATAGATTTTAATTACCTTTTTAATTGGAAAAAGTAGCCAGCAAATTAGCTAGTCTTAATTTTTGCCCCCAGTACAAAAGATTGAACCCAAGGGCACTCTACCACTGAGCTGTATCCCAGCCCTTTCAATTTCTTATTTTGAGACAGTCTCACTAAAATACCCAGGCTGGCCTGGGACTTGTGACCTTCCTGCCTTGGCCTCCTGAGTAGCTGAGATGACAGGTTTTGCTACCACCCCTGGCCCTCAAAGGTTTTTGACTGAAAGTGATTTTGAAAGCTGAAGTCAGACGTGTGAATTTCATTGTCAAAATAGTATTTTGAGGCTGGGAGCAAGCCTGTAATCCCAGCAGCTTGTGAGGCTGGTCAGGAGGATCACGAGTTCAAAGCCAGCCTCAGCAATGGCGAGGTGCTAAGCAACTCAGTGAGACCCTGTCTCTACATGAAACACGAAACAGGGCTGGGGGTGTGGCTCAGTGGTCGGGTGCCTCCGAGTTCAATCCCTGCATTCCACCCCCCATAGTACTTTGAAATGCCTTAAGAATAGTTAATTACAATAAAGACCACTACCTAAGGAGTATTTTGTGTGGGACAGGCTCAAAGAGGTTACGTAACTTGCCTCCCCTCACATGGGTAGTGTGAGGCAGAGGCAGAGTTGGGATTTGACTTCTTTTTTTTTTGGTACTGGGAATTGAACTCGGGGCACTTAACCACTGAGCTACATCTCCAGTCCTATTTTGTATTTTATTTAGAGACAGGGTCTCATTGAGTTGCTTAGCGCCTCACTTTTGCTGAGGCTGGCTTTGAACTCGCGATCCTCCTGCTTCAGCCTCCCTAGCTGCTGGGATTACAGATGCAGAGTCATCAGATTTAAGCCTCACCCTTGTGGGTGCGCAGGCAGAGGGGAAGTCAGGGGAGGAGAATGCAGTGAACTGCGGGTGGTTCTCAATATGCAGCCCTCCACTGTGTGCTTTTAAGTAACAGACAGTGGGTCATTCTGAGTGGTCCTTTGGAGCATAGAAGGAATATTTAGAACATCTTTACGTTCAAGAAACCACACTTACTGCATTTAAATTTTTAGATTTTTAGTTACGTAGAACGTTAGTATTGCAGCATATATATGTAGCTTGTAAATGAGTTACACTTTGGGGTATAAAGTGGGAAGGGTTTTACAGACGAGCTGTGTAATCACAACCCTGGAGCTCCCTAGGGCACATTGATGCCTAAGGACTGGAATCTTTTTTTTTTTTTTTTTTTAATTTTTTTAAGTTGTTAATGGACCTTTATTTATTTACTTATATGTAGTGCTGAGAATCAAACCTAGTGCCTCACACATAGTAGGTAAGCACTCTATCACTGAGCCACAACCCCAGCCCCAATTTTGGAATCTTGAGAGCAGCAGATAGTGGGTCTGCTAGGTAGTAATGAGCAGTAACTGGCAATTTGCTTTCCTTTATAGAGTGCCTTTTTTTTTTAAAGAAGGAAAAATATAATTGACTATAAAAACATGTTAGATCACAGGGTCATGACCCAAATGCCACTGTCCACCTACCTGGTAACATCACAGTTGAGTTAACAGATTCAGGGGCTGAGAAGGAGTGACTACTGATATTTAAGTCTTTCAAAACTCAGCTTTTAAAGAGTGGCTAGCAAATCTGCAGAGACACGAACCCTTCTTGGAGTTGGTGCTGGCAGGAGGTGGGTGTGTGAGTGAGTCACGGCACGTGGCTGCCTGCGATGCTCCCGGCAATGCCAGGCTCACACTGTGGTAGTCTGGGTGTCTTTCTTACCGAGCTGTGGGAGAGTAATGAGCCGACTGATTCTCTTGCACTGTTCTGTGTATGTGTGGGTTTAGGGAAGTAATGAGCTGCTTTCTTTCTTAATCCTCAGATCATCAATGAGAGGATAGCTGAGTTCTCTCTTTCAGGATCCCAGAGAAACATGTGTGCTGTCCTGAGCAGCTGCCAAGGCATCCTCTCAGTGCCTGCCCTGGCTGTCATCTATACGGCCAAGCAAGAGGTGCTGGTGGCCTTGCTCTGCCAGCTGTGCTGGTCAGCTTGCAGGCAGCAAGAGGGAGCCCTGGCGGCCCCACTGTTTGAGGTCATTCGCCTGGCCCTGCGCCACTACCTCTCGATCCAGCAGCAGCAGGTCAACCCCAGACGTGTCTTTGGGGACGTGACTGGCCACCTGCTACAGCCCTGCCTGGTCCTGAGGCACCTGCTCTCTGAGGGCACATGGACACAGGCTGGCCAGGGCCCGGTGCCCCAGGTTCTCAGCCGCGAAGTCAGGAGTCAGCTTGAGGCGGTGCTTCGAGGGGGAATTTTTCGGCCAGATATGCTCTCCTCCTACACAGAGGAGCTCCTGGGCCAGCAACAAAGAGACACAAAGATAGGGACCCCGAAGAGTCTTCTTACTCCTTTGGACACAGTGGTGACCAGGCTGCTGGATGCTGGCCACTGTGGACCCCACCTTTATGCCACTGTTGTGGCCAACTCAGTCGCTGTGTTGTATAGGCTCTTTCTGGATTCTTACCTCAAGGAGGGAAACCAGTTTCTCTGCTTCCAGGCTCTCCCCAGGCTGTTTGGCTGCCTGCAAATTTCACACCTGCAGGAGGAACAGGGGAAAGCCCTGCCCACACCAGATTGGACCACAGAGCTTCTGGTGGTGGAGCAGCTGCTAACCTTGGTGGCCAGCAGCAACATCTACAACGTGGCTGCTGACAGGATCCGGCACGGGGAAGCTCAGTTCCACTTCTACCGTGGTTTGGCTGAGCTGCTGATAAACCACCTACAAGCACCGGTGCCAGCCTGGTTCCGCTGCCTCAAGATTTTGATATCTCTGAATCATTTGATTCTGGAGCCGGATCTGGATGACCTGTTGTCTTCAGCTTGGATTGATGCAGAAGTAACAGAGTTTCGAACCAGAAAAGCCCAGGAGGGGCTTATTCATACCCTCTTCCAGACATATGCCAAACTCCGACAGGTGCCACGGTTGTTTGAGGAGCTTTTGGGGGTCATCTGCCGCCCAGCTGCCGAGGCACTGAGGCAGCCTGTGCTGGCCTCGGGCCCCTCCACCGCACTCTGTGCGTGCCTCCTGGAGCTGCCACCAAGTCAGATCCTGGACTTGTGGTCCCTCGTGCTGGACAAGTTCCAGTCTTTAATCCTGCCCTGTTTGCAGAGTGATGTCGACATGGCCCTGAAGTCCCTGTCCCTCAGTGCACTGCTGCACTGCGTCATGTTCAACATGCCCAGCCTGGACAGTAGCACGCCCCTGCCTGTCATCCAGCGGACACAGTGCATGATGGAGAGGGTGCTGGGAGAGCTTGTGAAGCCCCTTCTGGCCCTTTTTCTGGACACCCCAGGCCCAGAGTCTGAGCTGTGGCTACAGAAGGTGAGTGACTCTGCACTTCTGCTCTCTTATACCTGGGCCCAGGTGGATGCCATGCTCAGTTTGAACTGTGGCCAGTATCACTCTGTGGCCGGGACCCTGACTGGCATTGCTCTGGGTATCTCCAGCTTCCCTTCGTTGCTCCCAGGTGTGGAAACACAGCTTTGGAAGAAGATTGAGAAGTTCATAGCCCAGTCCAGCTCTCTTGGTAGGTATTGCTTGGAACAGCTCTACCTGCAGAGGATGAGAAGGACATTAATGCAGACTGGCTTCCAGTCTGAGCAGGTCCTCCAAACATTGAGGTGTGATGCTGCCCACATTCTTGGTTCTGGCAGGGGCAGCTTGAGTTTAAGGACAATGGCTTCCTGGGATGGGCAGGTGGGAACAGTGAGTGCACCCACGTATCCTGCAGCACACTGGCACTTGTTAGTGTCAAACCTCCCAATTTTAATACCCTACTTATGTCTGGACGATGTCAGATACCTCGCTAGGGTCCTGTTAAGAACTGTGCCAACCAGCAAAACCCAGGAAGCCTCTGCAGATGAAGCACCGTACATCACACTTGAGAGAGTGTCCACAGCCCTCCTCCACAGCCCTCTCTTCCCAGAGATGCAGTCCCTCCATTCGGCCTTCCTGATGTGCACAGCTGCAAGATGTTCCAGTATACTGTGCTCTGGTTCCCAGAGTGGTCCAGGTCCTCTCAGCCAGCAGTTACCCTGGCTTTTTGAAAAGGACCACACAGTTGTGGCTCACTGGGAGTCCAGATTTGCAAAAATTGGACCTGAAGGTGTAGAACCAAGAGGAGAGATTGCCCAGAGCTTTCTGTCCCTGCTCCAGAGTGGCTTTCCCATCCAGCTGGAGGACGAGCAGCTGGGAGACCTCCTGGGGCTGCTGAATATCATTTCTGCTCTGCACCTGGACAGCCTCTTGCCACCCCATCACCTGCATTACTTTCTTCTGCTACTGACCATGGCCGTTAGCATACAGGGCCGCTCCAGTTCCTCCCTGGCCCTCCAGTTCCTGACCACCTGCTACCAGCTCCTTGGTTGCCTGCAGCGGGGAAGGAGCGCCCGCTGTGTGTTCCGGGTCATGTACGTCAGTGATGTTTTTGAGATTGTGCTGACGTCGTTGCTGCCAGCCAGTGATGGGCTCTGCCTTGAGGTGGACGACCCCTCTTGGCTGCAGTTCCTCCAGGTGGTGGGGTCGTTCTTGGAGCAGTTAATGCAGATGCTCATCCAGAGCAGACTGAGCTTGGTGCTCAATTTTGGGAAAATCACCACTTTCCTCTCAAGGTGTAAATTGCACACTGCGGCAGCTTTCAGCGAGCAGCTGGGAAACCAGAGCCCTCGGGGCAACCAGCTGCTTCTTGGGTGTCTAACTAAGTTGTGCCAAGTCCTAGGGCCTCTTGTCAGGGACCGGAGGCAGTCGCAAGAGGCCCCAGCAGTGCTGCCCGAGTTACTGCAGCAGGCCATGCTACAGATGGGCGCTGGACTTCAGCCGTGCTTGGCACCAGGGACCAGGGGCCACCTCTTGCCCTCAGTGCTCCTCTCGGCTGTCGCCACGCTCTTGGAAGTGGACCTGAGCCAGCACCCAGGTTGGGTTGGGATTGCCCAAGGGATGGACAGAGCAGTGCCTCCCAACGCTGCCCTCTACCGGGGTGTCTACTCCCGACTGCTGTCAGAGTTGCCAGCCCTGGCAGGGGACACTCAGGCTTTCCAGGCGGCCTTGCAGTTTCTCACTCTGTTCTTTACGGCCCCGGTGCTCCATCCCCCAGAGGAACCTGTTTTTGTCTCCATGCTGCGTGCTGTGAGGACAGTTCTTGCAGGTAAGGTGCCTTCTGAGCAGGGGCTTGGGCAGCTGGAGCCCTGTGTGGCCAGCATGCGTCTCCTTTTGATCAGGGAGTAAGTGATACCTGCTGTCTTTGCAAGGTGCTGTGTGGGGACAGTGGGAAGCGTGCCTTCCCCGTGCTGGCACCAGGGCTTTTCTGTTTACATCTTGGGTAGATGTGACCGTTGGTGTATGGCTCTTCCGCAGCACAGCACGGTCTTGCAGATGTGCCCCTCGGTGCCTTGTTCCTCTGACTCTGGAGAGCATCCTGTGGGTGTGGTTTTTTCCCAGCACTGAGACTGAGCCCAAGGCCTCGCACCTGCTGGGCGGGTGCTTCACCACTGATCACTCTACCGGCCCTTGTGTGTATTTTGAAATCTAGCCCCCCTCTTTTTTTGGCCTTTAACTTGCCCTGGCTGTGGATGCCTGGCATTAGTTAACTTCACCCTTCTTAGACTGTCAGGGCTGTGCCTTGATTTTTAAAACATGTAAAAATCTTTAAAAAATTGCAAATGGCTCAATTTGTAGGGGCCTTCTGTGGCCCCTCGGGGGCAGTGCCACATTCCAGCCCCACTAAGCACGCTGCCTGTGGCTCCTTGCAGGGCATTAGTGGAGCTTGCCCTCTGGGCCAGCTAACCAGGACCTCGGACAGCTCAGCAAGAGAGCTGTTGTCTGTCTCCCTGCCATCCAGGACTGAGGTTAGGGGGTCACTGCCCTGCAGTGGTAACTACTGAGGCTCCTCAGAACTAGTGAATAATAAGCATCAGTGTTAAACAAGAAGCCCACAACATAAAATGCTAAGTATGCTATGATTACAACTACAGGAAGCATACGTGCGTGTGTACGAGGGCTGGAAGCATGTGCAGAAATTAACAGTCATGTTCAAGTGTTGTGGTGCCATGCTCTCATTTTATTTTTCTTCCCACACTGTTTTAGTAATGGATAAATACTTTTTTTCTATGACGTAATTTACCATGAGCAAGGGCTAAATTGGTGTTGAGTACCTCTTTGGAGCCTGTTTAAAAATAAGTAGATAATATAATAAGATATCACAAAGGTCTATTACTCTCACTAATACATAAATATATACTTTTTATAAACATATAAAAATAAACTTTCAGTTCTCTCCAAAGGCTATCAAAGGTTAGCAGGTCCAGTGTCTATCCTGTTTTAAGACAGCTTGTCAGAGTTGACAGCAGGCTTTCTTTGGTTGTAGTCATTGCTAAGGACTGGGCGAGGAGTTAAGGCAGTCTTCTCTTCACGTTTATGGTACTACGGACTCAACCCAGGATGCTCTACCATTGAGCAACATCCACAGCCTTTTTTGTTTTGTTTTGACACAGAGCCTTGCTGAGTTGCTGAGGCTGGCCTTGAGCCTGTGACTCTCCTGCCTTGGCCTCCTAGGTAGCTGGGATCTCAGTCGTGGCCACCGCACCCACCTAGGACAGTCTTTTCAGGGGAAGCTGGGGAGTTGGGCCTGGCCCGACCCTCAGCATGTGCTGAGCTCTCTTTCCCACAGAGAAGCTCTGAGGGTCAGCGGAGCCTTGTAGGAAGTGAAGCCACCTGGTCTGCCTGGGTCTGTGCCAGGCCTGAAGTCGGCGTGAACAAGGATGCTGCTGTTCCCTGTCCGTGCGGGCTTCTCCAGCTGGACTGTGGGGTAGCTGGAGGAGTTGGACGCCGATGCTGTACCTTCCTGTCAGCGAGCCTTTCAAGGACTGGTGTTCCCCTGCCTACGGGGGCTGAAACTGAGCCTTTTACTCAGACCAGCAGTGGACTCCTCAGCAGGCTTCCCAGGCAACAGCAGTTGGGGTCTGAGGCTCGGGCCACTCTGCCCCTTGGTTAACAGAATACCTTGTCCCCTGTCTCCTGCCAGCCCTGGCAAGCTGAGGCCGTCTTTAGCCCTGACTCATGTCCCTGGGCACTTAGTGCCTCTGACCCCAGGGACAGGGCTTTAGCCTTGGTGAGGCCAGTGTACTGCTTGTCCCTAGTCCAGCTGTCACACCTGAGCCAAGCCACTGTCCAAGGAAGTGCCAGAGTGGTGAGCCACCTGGGAGAGATGCCATGCAAGGAGTGGCTCACGGCACTGGGGCCGGAAAGGGAATGCATAGGTGGCCTCAGAGAACTGAAGAGTGGCAACAAAGGTGACCCCATGGAGGTCCCTGTGTCCTTGGTGGCTCAGAGATGGCTTTTGGCTTGGATACATGAGCTTTTATGAAGAATGCTTTCTGGTGGTGAACTGACCTCCTCCCTGGAATCACGGAAGCCAGCTTTGGCTGTCCTAGGTGTAGAACTGTCTCCTGCTCTGGAGCAGTGAGCTGCTGGCTTTGGTCTCAGAAGTGACAGCATCTGTGTGGATCACAGGGGAGAGGCCATGAGACACTAGGCACCCAGCCAGGACTCAGGGCCTGGGCTGCACGCCACCAGCCCCAGGTGTGTGAAGGGTGGAGGGCAGGTGGAGGTGGGAGCATGCCAGGAAGACTCAGCATGGGCATCCTTCTCTGTGCCAGCTGTAGGAGTAGGTGCTGTCGTGCCGACGTCACTGATCAGAGCACCGAGGCCACGAGGCCAGGAGTCTAGGGTCTCACAGCTGTAGGATACTCAGACCTGCCTCTGTCTCACAGAACTTTTGGTCCCCTGCCCCCAGCACTGTGCGCAGTGGCGTGGACTGGGAGGTGGAAGGCATTCTGCAACACGGTGTGGTCAGCTGGGGGAGCAAGCTGGGCCAGAGATGGAGGGCTGGAGGACCCAGCTGACGCTCCTGGGGTTCTTTTGCTCTTTCCAGCTTTCCTGTCTAGCTAGAAGTACACTCCCTCTCGTGGCCCCTGCTGAATTTACATGGCTCGCCAAGGAAACAGGCACTAGTCACTTGAGGTTCCCGAGCTGCTGTTGCTGAGTGAGTTGTTCCTGAGCTGCATTGCTGAGCGAGCTGCTCCCGGGCATGGCTGCTGGCACTCGCCTCACCTGGCGTATCTGTGTTGGCGGCACTGCCAGGCTGTGTGCCCTGTGTGTTCGTCAGCACTTGAGTCTTCCCGGGACCTCGAGCTGTGCCATCTAGTCTGCATGGCTGCACACCGCCTCCTGCGGCCACTCGGGCTCATGTCACATCTTTACGCCTTGGTTTCTTTCTCCGCAGATCCTGATGTCCCTGCTCTGGTTGCCCAGGACATTGAGCCTCACTTGGGAGCCTTGTTCGCCCGGATGTTGGAGGCTGGGACGATGGAGGACTTCGGGCTGGTGGTCCAGTCTATTCTCCAGGGGCTAGACGTCCGTCACATGTGGATGGCAGATATGCAGGCACGTAGCCTCCCTCTGCCTGTGTGGCAGGCCCACACAGTGTTGGTGCCAGTGGGAGAGCTTGTTTGGAATTCTGCTCATCCTTGAACTTCTAAGCAAGCAGATCCCCGCTGAGAATAGGAGGGAGGCGGGCGCCTGTGGGTAAGAGCCCGGCCTTGGGAGGAGCCCTTAATTTCAAAGGGGACTGTCCCAGGTTACAGACTGCCTTCAAACTGTGTACAAGTTAGGTAAGATAGGCACACAGTACTGACCCACGGAATGTTCTTCCATAAGACGGCCTGATGTGGGCACAGCCCACAGGCTAGCACTGGAGAAGCACGTGGGCCCGCAGCCCAGGGCAGGCCCTGTGTAGTTCCTAAAAAAGCCCTGTTGGCGCTGCCCACAGGGAACAACTCAACACAGTGCAGGGATGCTGGGCGCAGCTCTGGGTGGTCCCCAGCTGACTGGTCAGGTACCTGTCACCCGGAGCGGATGGTGGCCAGGGTTGTAGCCATGGCCTCTGGTCCAGCTGCCTATGACCAGTTTTGATTGGGTGGGAAGGGAGCTAGAGAGGGTAATTTGGGCATTCTGGGGAAGGATGGGGGGTGCAGGGATAGCAAAGTCTCTTGGTGAACACGAGGTCTCTGCCCAGCCACTCCCCTGCTTTCGCGCTGACCCATCTCTGGAACTTGGACTCTTTCTGTGGCACAGTTGGGCCTCTGGACTTCTGGGCTTCCTCCTGCAAGCCAAGAAAGTTTGGCTCCAGGTTTCTATGTAGACCAGCCAGTCAGAGGTCTTCAGGAGGGGTGGGGCTTAAACTGAGGGCTGAAGCAGGGCAGAATTTGGAGGGGCAGGGGGAGGGCACAGTGCAGGCGGAGTGCTGGTGTGCCCGAGCAGAGGGCGGGTGAGCAAGGGAGTGGCCGGCGTGGAGGCCTGGGGGCAGGAGCGTGGGAGCAGGCAGGACTGCAGGTGCACAGCCCAAGGACAGCAGCAGGCCCAGGGCCAGCGTTGTGGGCTTCACAGTGTTGGGGAGGTGAGGCTGGCGTGAGGCTGGTGTGATGTGCTTGGCGAGCAGTAGCTACCTGTCCTCTTGTGCTCTGGCCTGAAGCCATTGCCTGGGACCATGGCAGCTCACCCAGTGTCTCTGGCCAGTCTCTCCTATCTATAGACCAGCACCCCTGCTCTGAGTGACAGCCAGCATCCTCCACAGAGTCTGGGTGAGATAGCTGAGTTCGCTGTCCTGGCCCCTTCGTGTGCCTGGCTGAGGGGCTCCTGAAGGTCCCACTTTGCCAGAGCTGTGCTCACCTCCCTGCCTCTGGGTGCTGATGGAAGAGTGCCACCCACCTTCAGGCTGTGTCACTGCCCCGTGTGGCTCTCAGGGGCTCTGGGTCCCAGCGGTGGCAGCGGTGGGGGCCCCTCCTCCAGGTGGGCTGGTGTCCGAACCCCCCTTTCTTGCAGGCTGTCTTGTCTGCTGTCAGATTACTCAAGCTGCTGCTAAGCTGCCCACTCAGTGGAGAGAAAGCGAGCCTGTTGTGGCGTGCGTGTCCCCAGATTATCTCAGCTCTGACGGTGAGTGGCCTCTGGGAATGTGCTCTCCACATCCCCTCTTCCTTGAAGACAGCCAGTACGGGGCTCTGGCTCCGGGTAGTGTTCCTGGGCTGTGTCTTGGAGGCAGCTGTGAGCAGCAGTCCAGGCTGTGGGTCCCATCTGCAGCCCTGGCGTGGGGATGGGGCAGGGGCCTCAGGAGCACTGGGTGACGGGACCCAGGGAGGAGGGGCTGGGACTTACTTCATCCCACGGTTGTTGTGCTCGATGCAGAGCGTGCATGCACTGGAAGTGGGTGCAGGCCCGCGAGGGAGACGCCCATGGAGTGGCTGCTCGTGTCGAGGACAGGAGGGTCCTGTGTTGTCTTCCCCAGGGACCTGTGTCTAGCGGTCACTCAACTTTGTTTCACTTGAACAAAGCCCTGGTTCAGCTTGGGCCAGGCTAGGCGCTTCCACCCTGGGACGAGCCTGACCTGAGCCTCCTGGCCACAGTGCCCAGGGCCATGTCTGCTTCACCATTGTCCCCAGCCCTGCCTGGCCCCACCTGAGGTAAATGCTGTGGGTCTTCATAGGCCCAAGGGAGGGGTCTGGAGAGTGGCCTCCGCCCCCGTTTGCAGCTCCCTTGCTGAAGCAGGGCGGTCCCCAGGTGGGTTTTACGTGCCAGAGGGCCAGGTGGGGGTCAGGTGACGGTGGCCTGTGGTCACCGCCCTGCAGCCCTGCAGGCTGGAAGCACTTCACTTCCTCTTATGCGTGTGGCAAGCCCTCTGCAGGGTCAGCACAGCCAGGGGCTCTTGGTGTTAGAGGGCCCAGGGTGGAGGGTTCAAGCTGTCCCTCATCTCCAGTCTGTTCTCTTTGTTTTCTGGAACAATAATTGGACATCTTTAGATGTGACTTATGAGAAGTCTAACAAGTCGTGTTTGACCAGATGTGGAGCCAGTGGCCTATTCTGAGAAACGCTGTCATGTGTGTCTGATGCTTAGTTTTCTTGTGGGAAACTGGCTGTGTCAGATCCTCTGTGAAAACTGCTTCTGTGCAGTAGATGAGTCCAGCAGGACGCATCCGGGTCCACAGCAGGTGCTGGGGTGTGACTCTGGCGTCCTTGGCCCTCCGCCAGTTCATTTTGGAGCATGGACAGTGTCTGCTTGCCAGTGCTCAGGACGTGTGTATCTGCTGGAGAATCACTTTTGCTTTCTTCCTTCACCCCTCTCTCTTTAGCTGCAAAACCGTGAGGCTTGTCAGGAGCGGCCTGTGCTCCTCAGCGTGGTTGAACCTGTTCTAGATGTGCTGGCTGCCCTGCTGCGGCAGGGCGAGGAGGCCATCAGCAACCCCCACCATGTCAACCTGGCCTTTAGCATCCTGCTCACAGTCCCTCTGGATCACTTGAGGCCACCAGAGTACAGCAGAGTCTTTTTGGGGCTGCACAGTGTGCTTTTCTGCATCCTGCAGTGTCATCCGAAGGTGAGAGGGGGCGGGTGACGGCAGCCCCCAGAGGGCAAACACAGCCGCTCCTGCAGAGCCGCAGGCGGGTGACGGCAGCCTCCAGAGGGCAAACGCAGCCGTTCCTGCAGAGCCTGGGGCGGGTGACGGCAGCCCCCAGAGGGCCATGCAGCCGGTCCTGCAGAGCCTGGGGCGGGTGACGGCAGCCCCCAGAGGGCAAACGCAGCCGTTCCTGCAGAGCCGGGGGCGGGTGACGGCAGCCCCCAGAGGGCAAACGCAGCTGTTCCGCAGAGCAGTGGGCAGGGTGCTCTGCTAAGCAGACTCTGGCTCCATTAAGTCCAGGGCCATGGCCTGTCCAAGCACAGAGGTGCTCGTCCCTAGTACTGGGCCGTGTGCATTCTTTGCTAGGTCTACCCCATAAAATGGTGCTTGCTACTGATGCTCAAGGGGCTCGTATTTGAACAGACCACTGCCTTGCTGGAGTGTATAGGGCTCAGGTTGGAGTGGGTGGAGGACGGAAGTCCTGGCTGCAGTGTCGAGCAGACTGCCTTTGGCGCTCCACAGCACAGCGCAGTAGCGAGCAGTGGCTGCCCACACGCTGCCTCACCCGCTGCTGGTCTGTGAGGGAGGCAGCGGAGGCTCAGCACTGCTCGGCCGGGACGGGGCGTCCTGGGCCAGGCTGTCGGGCACACCATGCAGCGGGGCCTCCACAGGCACCCGGGTATTCTCAGGTCGGCTGTGCTGGGGAGGGAGGCCCGTGTGGGTTATAGACAGATGGCCTCTGGCGGGCTAGCACTCGTCAGGTTGGCTCACTCCAGAGCCTCCCCAGCCTGCCTCCCCTGTCAGTGTCCCCAGCAGTTGTAGGTGCCTGCAGTGCACCTGCAGTGCCAGCCAGCCACAACCCAAGGCTGCAGCCTTTTCAGAAGGTGGAGGATTTTGTGAAGCGATGAAGCGTGAGGAAGCTGTGTGGGGCTCCTACAGAGCCACGGTCACGCGCGTTCAGCGGAACCACATGGTCGCGCGCGCGTTCAGTGGAACCAGATGCAATCGCGTGGCATTTTGGGAGCGAGGCGGTGTGGTCCATGGAGGGAGATCAAGCTGTGGGTGGGCCTGACGAACCTCGAGCGCATGCTCGCCTGGTGCTGCTGTTGGGCAGCGAGAGGACGGTGGGCGACCACAGTGGGAGTCCATGCTGGCACAGATGCCCACTGGCCTCGGGGACACCTGAGGTGCAGTGGGAGGCTGGCGGTCAGTGCGACGCGTGGCGGCCCGCTTGTCTCGCTCTTGTGTCTCGGTCCCTGTGAGAGCCTCGTCATCCTCGTCTTGTGAGGAGGGAGCTGAGGCGCATAGAGGCCAGTGACTTGTCCCAGGCACGGGAGAGGCGGGGGTGGCAGCACACGGGGTGCCTGCAGAGTCCGCCTGTCTCTAGACATGCAAGCCTCCCCCGTGCAGTGCTGCTCACGGTGCTGCGGGATGGACATGGGACGAGGCCCGTGCTTGACGCAGGCAGAGTGATGCCGTCCAGTAAAGTGTCCAGCGGCCTCCTGGCGACGTGGTGGCGTGAGTGGAGCTGCATACCTAGCTGTACTCGGTGTGAGCTCTGGTTTAACCTGAGTGTGCATCACACGTGGCCGCCGGGGGATGGGGTGTGGCTGATCCCGGTGGAGGGTGAGTGGGAGGAGGCGTCTTGTCCGCTTGGTCACAAGTCTGAAACAGTCCCCGCGGACCTCTCCCCACTCTGAACAGAGGTGCTGCTCCCATTCTACGTGGGTTTGCTTGGGAGGTCCTCCCCTAGCGCCAGTCCCACTGTGAGTTGGGTGTCGTGTTTCAGGAGGGTGGAACCAGCTTGGAGGAGCGCACAGCTGCAGCAGACCTGCAGCAGACCTGCACCAGGCGTGGCCACGCGCCTCTGGGGGTTGTGCAGTGTGGAACTCTGTCCCAGACTGGAAGCAAGGGTTGAAGGGCCGAGTGCAGGGTGGGCAAGCAGTCACAACAGCGGTGAGGCCAGAGGGCCTGCCTGGCAGCTGGGCATGCCTGTTTTTTTGGTTCTAATTTTTTATACATGACAGCAGAATGCATTTTGACTCATAGCACACAAGTGGAGCACAACTTTCCATTTTTCTGGTTCTACACAAAGTACAGTCACACCATGCATGCCTTCATACACGTACCTAGGGTAGTGATGTCCGTCTCATTGCACCATCTTTCCTATCCCCACGCCCCCTCCCTTCTCCTCCCTCCCCTTTGCCCTATCCAAAGTTCCTCCATTCCTCCTATGCTCCCCGACCCCCTCCCCCAGTATGGATCAGCATCCACTTATCAGAGAGAACATTTGGCCTTTGGTCTTTTGGGATTGGCTTACTTCACTTAGCATGATATTCTCTAGTTCCATCCATTTACCTGCAAATGCCATGATTTTATTCTCTTTTAATGCTGAATAATATTCCATTGTGTATATGTAACACAATTTATCCATTCATCAATTGAAGGGCATCTAGGTTGGTTTGGTTCCACAGTTTCGCAGTTGTGAATTATACTGCTATGAACACTGAAGTGGCTACATCGCTGCGGTGTGCTGTTTTGAAGTCCTTTGGATATAGATCAAGGAGTGGGATGACTGGGTCAGATGGTGGTTCCATTTCTAAGGAATCTCCATACTGCCTTCCAGACTGGTTGCACCAATTTGCAGTCCCAGCAGCAATGTATGAGTGTGCCTTTCCCCCCCATGTTCTTGCCAACACTTATTGTTCCTTGTATTCTTAATAACTGCCATTCTGACTGGAGTGAGATGAAATCTTAGTTTTGATTTGCATTTCTCTAATTGCTAGAGATATTGAACACTTTTTTCATATATTTGTTGATCGATTGTATTTCTTCTGAGAAGTGTCTGTTCAGCTCCTTGGCCCGTTTATTGGTTGGGTTGTTTGGCACACCTGTTGTGAGCGTCCTTCACGGCAAGGTGAAGAAGGAAGCAGGTGGACAGATGCTCACTCGCTTTCTCTGTTCTCTAATCTGTCGTTGTAGGTAATGCTGAAGGCCATCCCATCGTTCTTGAACTCCTTCAATAAACTGGTGTTTTCAGTTATGCATGAAGGGCGGCAGAAAGACAAAGGTAATTCAGAACAGCAGCCTCAGAGACGGTTCCAAGTGTGTGGATCATGTGGTGTCTCTGGCCACAGATGTAACTAAGATAAAACTACTCAGCTGAGTCAGCTGAGAGAACTGTTCAGATCGTCACATGAATACTCAATATAGTCAAGAAAAAATAAAACTCATTTTATCCTATTTAAAACAATGGACACGGGGCTGGGGTGGTGGCTGAGTGGTAGAGCGTTTGCCTAGCATGTGTGAGGCGTTGGGTTCGATCCTTAGCACCACATAAAAATAAACAAAATAAAGATGTTGTATCCATGTACAACTAAAAAAAACTATAAAAAAAAAAAACAATGGACACATCTGGCATCTCTAACTGAAACAATTCTTTTTCTGGAAAGAAAAATATTTAGATTTAGGAAATTTTATTGACCACATAGCTTGTACAGGAGATATAAAAATGACTATAGCGGGGCTGGGGTTGTGGCACAGTGGCAGCATGCTCGCCTAGCATGCGGGAGGCACTGGGTTCGATCCTCAGCACCACATAAAAATAAAATAAAGCTATTGTGTCCACCTACAACTAAAAAATAAATATTTAAAAAAAAAAATGACTATAGCCAGCCAGGCACAGCAGCCTGCTTGGGAGGCTGAGACATGAGGATGGCAAGTTCCAAGCCAGCCTCAGCAACTTAGTGAGACCCTATCTCACTAAGTAAAGTAAAAACGGGCGAGGCTGTGGCTCAGGGATAAGGTGCCCCAATACCAAGAGACAGAGACACCTGTACTTCTGCACTTGCGTTGTGGTTTGTGGGAGGTAGAGGGAGCAGGGTGCGAGCTTTCCCGCAGGCAGCGTGGCAGAGGCAAGGCCCTGCACCTGCCCTCCGGCCTGACCCGCAGGGTTGTGCCTCTTTACCAGGGAAACTCACTCTACCACAGGGCAGTACCAGGGACTGTGTCTGGGTCTTTTTCCTGCTTGGAGGGTGTGAGCGCTCTCTGCATTTCTGGTTTGGGGGAAGTTCTCGTTGTTGGGAAGCGTGGCAGTGAAGTAGAACTTGCCATTTTACATCACGGTTTTGAAACTGAGTCAAGGGACTTGAGCATGGGGACCAGGTGTTGCAGGATGCTCTGGTCAGAGAGGCTGAGTCCCGAGGATGTCGGGAGCCGAGCCCAGCAGCCTGGGCTGACGGCAGCAGGTGTCCATATCTGCACGTGCTGCAGGCTGCGGTGGTAAGCCAGGTCCTTGGCCTGCGTGGGAGGAGAGTAGAGTGCAGTTCGCGGGGCTGCAGAGCTTGGGTGCTCTGCCTGTTGGGGGCCAGGCAGTGGTACAGTGGGCTGCATAGCCCCCCTCTGTGCTCAGCATCGAGGACCAGGTCTGCTGAGGAGCAGGGCTGGGCAAGCGGTTCCCCCTCCCGCCAGCCTGGGCTGGCAGGTGGTGGCTGCCTGCCTCCGTTCTGTGCTGAGGCCCTGCAGATCCCCACTGAGTGCCTTGACCGAAGAGGTGCAGCCTGGCCGTGGCCTGCAGTGTGGAGGGCAGCCTGGCCTGCCCCTGCGCGTCCTCCATCCTGTGTTCTGCCGTGTGCCCGTGTTGGCCAGCCTGGTCACCTGTATCTGTGAGGACCGTCCTCTTTGAGTCCATTCTCTTGGTGCTGGTGTCTGATGCACTCTTAAGTGGACGTACTGAAATCAGCAGCTGAAATAGCCCGTGCCAGGTGCTCATTGGAAACAAGCAGTGAGCTTCTGAAAAGAAGAAACGGTGTGTGCTGGGGACGCACGGGCTGCCACGTGCTATTGAAGTGCCTCCTGGGTGCTGCTCTCTGCGTGACTGCATGGGATCGCACAGGAAAACTGCACCTGCTAGGGATGCTTGTGTGCTCCTTTGAGGTTTCCAGAACGTGTTGTGTCCTAAGAATCAGCCTTACTGGGGTCCAGCGTTTGTGTGACAGACTGCCTTTCTCAAAATACAGGACCGTGCAAGTCCCAGCAGCCCGCAGCAAGCAGGAAGCCACAGCAGTCCTGGCCAGGCCACTCCACCCTGCCCTCTGGCTGCCCTGAGCCCTGCCCTCTTGGCTGTGCCCCAGGCAGCTGCTCTGCATGGCTACATTCACTTGCATTTTCTTTTTTCTTTCTTTTTCTTTTAAAAAATTTTTTGATTGTAGATGGGACACACTTTTATTTATTTTATGTGGTGCTGAGGATCAAACCCAGTGCCTCACATGTGCTAGGCAAGTGCTGTACCACTGAGCCCCAGCCCAGCCCCTCGCTTGCATTTTCTAGACTTAGGGAATTGGGCTTGCCACCGAGCTGAGCCAAGCAGGGAGGAGGCTGGCTGTGCGAGTGTCTGGGACTGTGTCTGGGCCTGGGGTTCCACATTCCTGCAGGGAAGTGGGTCCGGGCAGATGGGAGGCTCCCTGGTGACAGTGTGAGTCCCAGATCCCTCTGTCCATCACAAGAAGACCTCACACAGTCTTCCAGCTGTCACCATGACACAGGTGCAGTTTGGTATCTTATTTTTTAGATCATGTAATGTTAGTACACCATTGTTTTTCTGTAAGACAACTTCCCATTTTTTTCCGTCTTAGTCTGCCTTTTGGATATCCATTTCCTGTTAAAATGCAGTAGCAGTTCTAGGTGTCGTCTTGAAAGTCTTGTTTTCCTGGTGGGACTCTTGAACACCCACGCGCTCCCGAGCATTGCGAGCGTTCTTTCTCCCCCTGCTCTGCAGGTGGACACTTGGACATATCTTTTCTCCCTTCTCCAGCTTTCCAAATAAGCCAATCAAAGAGCTTGGGAATGAGGAGACTTGAGGTGTGTCTGGCAGAGGTAGGACTGGAGGAGCTGGTCTCGCTGCCACATTTGAAACTAACAGGTTGGCCTTGCCGTCTGCAGGAGGTGCGGACGACCTGTCGGTGGTCCTGGAGTGTGCGCGCCTGCTGGAGCGGATGTACAGCCACATCGCTGCGCGGCCTGAGGACTTCACCACGTCTTCCCCCTTCCTGGTGGCCCAGTATGTGACGGAGGCTCAGAAGGTGACTTCCAGGCTGAGTGTGTCTCTGGGGTCTCCTTTTTTATTTTTTGGTACTGGGGATTGAACCCAGGGGCACTCAACCACTGAACCATGTCCCCAGCCCATTTTATTTTGAGACAAGTTCTTGCTGAGTTGCTTAGGGCCTTGTTAAATTGCTGAGGCTGGCTTTGAACTTGGGATCCTCCTGCCTCAGCCTCCCGAGCTTCTGGGATTGTAGGCCTGTGCTGCTGTGCCCAGCCTTAGAGTCTTTCACAGCCCTCGAGTGGCTTCTCTGAAAGGCAAGTGGCCCTGAGCCCACTGTCCTGTTCGTGGCAAATGTGCGTGGCGTCACTGTGGGCAGCTCTAAGGGCTGAGTGCAGCCTCACATGGGAGGCGCCAGGGATGCTTGGTTCTGTCATTCTCGTACACTCGGCACCTGGTTTGGTTTGTCGCCTGAGTGATCTGGCAGGTGACATGCCACTCAGAGCCAAGGACAAGAACTGTTGTGGGACCAGGCTAATGCGAGCGGGGCCTGCGGCCTGGGTCCTCTGCAGTGTGAGATGGATCTTAACTCTTGGGGTTGCTGTTGGTGAGACTCTACAGTCCCCAGATGCTCAAAGCAGACGGCAAGGTGGAGAGGCAGGCCGCATTTAGTCAGATCAGTCCCAGTTCCTGGCTTAGTGTTCTGGGTCATGCATTCGTGGCTTGAATTACCTCACATTGGGATGTCCTTGCTTATCTTCAAGCCTGTGGTACATATGCTGCAGAACTGAAACCCGGGCTGCACAAACCTGCTTGCTGAAGTGGCCCTAGGTAGAAAGCCCACAGCAGTCAAGACAGCAGGCCAGGGGCCTCCCCCGTGTCCGTCTGCACAGCATGCTGCTGCCACCTCCCTGCAGGCGAGCTGTGCACAGCAGTGAGCAGGCCGTGGTGAGCCAGTCGGGACACCTCCTTGGGCATCTGGGACGCAGGTCCTTTCTCCAGGGTGTCTGACTGAGTGGACTCCTCGGCACGCCTCCCTGCCCTGCTTCAGGCAAGTCTGACTGCCGAGTAACCACCTAACCCACCCTGTGTGGGCAGGGGCTGGGGACAGCCTGGCCATCTGTGTGCGTGGCTGGGTCCTCGCTGGTGGAGTGCAGACCACAGAGCGCAGGGTCCTTGAGTGGCACCTGTAGTTTGGTGACTGCAACTATGTAGCATTTGTGTGAATTTTGATATTTCTAAGCACTAAGTCATTAATATGCAAACTTTGATGAAAGAGAAACCAGTATTGTTCTTTTACTAAAGAACCCAATGAGGTAGTGCGGTCACCTCACTAGGGCCGAGGAAATGAGCAGGGACAGGAGCCCTGGCTCAGCGCCATCCCACACTGCCTTAGGAAAGGCCTCTGTCTCCTGCCTCATTTCAGGCCTAGGGTCGCCTACCATTGTGCGCCAGTCCCGCTGTCCGCAGTGTGTGTCGTGGCCTGCGTGGTTCTTTAAGTTCAGTGATGAAGGAAAGGCCCCCTGTGCACTGGGAGTTTCTGCTAAGAGCACCGCCAGCCTTTCCAAACCAGTGCATCAGGGTCAGACCGGTGCTAGCTCCCATTGCTGCTGGCGGAGGACCTTCCTGCTGGGCAGACGTC
>PVHX01015579.1:0-46185 GCA_004024805.1 Geosciurus inauris
AAATTAAATATGAAAAAAAAAAGAAAAAAGAGACACAGAAAAAAAAAGACACAGACTGGCAGACTGAACTACAAAACAAGACCCCACAATATGCTATCTCCAAGAGACTCACCTCACAGGCAAAGACATCCACAGATTGAAGGTAAAAGAACAGGAAATAACATATCATTCATATGTATCTCATAAACAAGCAGAAATTTCTATCCTCATATCAAATAAAGTGAACTTCAAGCCAAAGTTAGTCAGAAGGGACAAAGAATGACATTTCATACTGCTTCAGGTAATTATATATCAACAAGACATAACAATCATAAATAAACCCCAAACAATGGAGCATCTACGTACATCAAACAAACCCTTCTCAACTTTAAGAATCAAATAGACCACAACAAAATAATACTGGGTGACTTTAACACACCTCTCTCACAGCTGGATATATTCGCCAAACAAAAACTAAAGAACAATAGAACTAAAAAATACAAATAATAATTTAGACTTAACAGATATATATAGCATATTTCATCCATCAATGACTGAATACACTTTCTAGCAGCACATGGATCCATCTCTAAAATAGACCACATCTTAGGCCACAAAGCAACTCTCAGTATATACAAGGAAACAGATGATATGTTGCACTCTATCAGATCACAAAGCAATTAAATCATAAATCAAGACTAAAATAAAAAATAGAAGCTACTCTAACACCCAGAGACTAAATCATATGCAATTGAATAACTAATAGATAGCAGAATAAATCAGGGATGAAATAAAAAAAATACTTAGAGGTAAATGAGAATAGTGATACAACATGTCAAAATCTCTGGGACACTATGAAGGTTGTGCTAAGAGGAAAGTTTATTGCATTGAGCTCATTCATTAAAAGAATAGAAAGTCAACAAATAAATAACTTAACATTATGTCTCAAAGCCCTAGAAAAAGAACATATAAACACCAAAAGCAGTGAAGACAGGAAAAAATTAAAATCAGAGCTGAAATCAATGAAATAAGAACAAAAGAATCAAAAAAATCAATGAGACAAAAAGTTAGTCCTTGGAAAAAATAAATAAAATTGATAAATCCTTGGCCAAGCTAATGAAGACAGAGAGAAAACTCAAATTACTAAAATTCATGATGAAAAAGGAAATGCCACAATGAACACTACTGAATACAAATGATAATCAGAAACTATTTGAAAAATTTATACTCTAATAAAATAGAAAATATTAAAGACATCAACAAATTTCTAGTGATACATGACCCACATAAATTGAATCAGGAGAACATTTAAATTTAAACAGATCAATTTCAAGCAACAACATTAAAGATGCCGTTAAAGTCCCACCAAGAAAGAAAAGCTGAGGACCAGAAAGATTTTCAGCTAAATTCTACCAGACCTTCAAGGAAGAGCTAACACCAACCTCCTTAAACTATTCCATGAAATAGAAAAGAAGAGAACCCTTCCAAACCCATTCTATGAAGCTAGTATCCTCCTGATACCAAAACCAGAAATAGACACATCATGGAAAGAAAACTTCAGGCCAATATCCCTGATGAACATAGATGCAAAAATTCTTAATAAAAGCTAGCAAGTCACATACAAAAACACATTAAAAAGATAGTGTACCATGATCAAGTGGGGTTCATCCCAGGAATGCAAGGTTGGTTCAACATATGGAAATCAATAAAGGTAATCATCACATCAATAGACTTAAAGACAAGAATCACATGATCATCTCAATAGATGCAGAAAAAGCATTTGACAAAATTCAGCAACCATTCATATTCAAAACTGTAGAAAAACTAAGGATAGTAGGAACATACCTCAACATTGTAAAAGCTGTATGTATGCTAAACCCAAGGCCAATATCATCCTAAATGGAGAAAAACTAAAAGCATTTGTTCTAGCTGGGCACGGTGGTGCAAGCCTGTAATCCCAGCACTTAGGGAGGCTGAGACAGAAGAATTGCAATTTCAAAGCCAGCCTCAGCAATAGCGAGGCGCTAAGCAACTCAGTGAGACCCTGTCTCTACATAAAACACAAAATGGGGCTGGGATCTGGCTCAGTGGTCAAGTGCCCCTGAGTTCAATCTCCAGTACCATAAAAAAAAAGCATTTGCTCTAAAAACTGGAACAAGACAGGGATGCCCTCTCTCACTACTTCTATTCAACACTGTTCTTGAAACTCTAGGCAGAGAAATTAGGCAAAAGAAAAAATCAAAGGGGCACAGATAGGAAAAGAAGAGCTCAAACTATCCTTTTGGTGATGACTCTATTTAGAAGACCCAAAAAATTCCACTAGAAAATTTCTACAACTCATAAATGAATTCAATAAAGTAGAAGGATATAAAATTAACACCCATAAGTCAACTGTGTTCCTATAAACCAATCATGAATCAGCCGAAAGAGAAATTAGGAAAAGTATCTGATTCACAAAGCCTCAAAACACACACACACACACACACACACACACAAACCTGGAAATCAATCTAACAAAAGAGGTGAAAGACCTCTACAATGAAAACTACAGAACACTAAAGAAAGAAATTGAAGAAGACCTTACAAGATGGAAAAGATCTCCCATGTTCTTAGATAGGAATAATTAATATTATCAAAATGACCATAATACCAAGCACTATACAGCTTTAATGCAATTCCTATTAATATTTATAACAGCTTGGTTCAGAAATAGTTAAGCTATGGAACCAACCTATGTGCCCTTCACCAGATGAATGGATTAAGAAAATGTGTTATATATACACAATGGAATAGAATGACTTTATGACATTTGCTGGAAAATGGATGAATCTGGAGACTATTATGCTAAGCAAAATAAACTAATCCCAAAAAGCCCAAATGTTCTCTCTGATATGTGGATGCTAGCACACAATAAGGGAAAAGAAGAACAGAAGTTCAGTAGATTAGACAAAGGGAAATGAAGGGATGGGAAAAGGACAGGAAATAGGAAAGACAGTGGAATGAATATGATTTAACTTTACTATGTACATATGTAAATATACCATAGTGAGTCTCTACATCATGTACAACCTCAAGACTGGGATTCTAATAAGAATAAGATGTATTCCATGTTTGTATAAATGTGTATCAAATTATATTATATTTTATCATATTATAAATGTATAAATTTGTATCAAATTATACTCTGTCATATATAATAATAAAGAAAATAAATTAAAAAATAAAAATAGAAAAAAAATTTAAAAAGCATAATATGTGTACTCATGATATTCATATATGGCATATATAAAATAATGTTTTGCACATACACACACATTTTTGTATAATATATATGTAAAGTGTGTCTCTTATAAATAGCATATAGTTGGATTGCTTTTTTATCAAGCCTTACAATCTTCACATTTTAGTTGGAGTGTTACTACGTATTTTATTATGACTATTGAATATAATTATTGATATAGTTTTCTATCATTTTATTATTTTGCTTTCTGTTTATGTTCCCTGTTTTTTGTTCCCCTTTTCCTTCTTTTGTTTTGCTTTCTTTTTGTGAATACTGTTTTCAATTTTTTTGTTTTATCTACTGCTTTTAGTTTATACCTCTTTGCATTCAACTTTTGGTTGTCACTGTAGATATTACAACTCTAGCTATATTTAACATATAGGATATATAGAGGTCAAACAATACATATATTTATTTACATTATATATCATATAATATGTATTTATAAATATATATGATATATATATATATTTGATCTATACCCTCTTCTCAATCTGTGGAGCTAATAGTCATCACTTCCCATAATACACAGAAACTATGATTCTAGGACATCAGTATGATGGTGGAGTAGGAGTCTTGATACCCTTCAAAAACAAAACAAAACAGGAAGACATTCATGAATAGAAAGAGTCTTAGGAGTCCCCAACAGACAAAATATAATAAATAAAAGGTTTTTAGTAACTAGACATTAGGAAATGAAAATGGTAATCACTGAGATGGAGAAAACAGAGTAAAGAAACAAACTGAGGCAGAGCCCAGTGGATTTCCTGAGTTAAAGAGATAGAATTAAAAGTACAGAGAGACAAAGATATACAAAATACAAAGAGGCAAACATGGAGTACAGTATAGCAATCTCTCAAAAAAAGAAAACAGAATTAAGATATGATTAAGCAATTCCTCTTCTGGGTACATACATCAAAGGAATGACAGCAAGGACTTGACCAGATATTTGTACAGCTATCCACAGTAGAGTAATTCACAAGAGCAAAAGATGGCAGCAACCCAAGGATTCATCAATGAATGAATAGATAAACAGAGTATGGTATATACATACAAAAATAATATTTGGTCTTAAAAATGAAGGAAAATTTGACACATATTACAACATAGATGAACCTTGAGGACATTATGCCAAGTGAATGAAGCCAGACAGAAGAGGACAAATATTATATGATTTAATTTATATAATGTTCATACAGTAATCAAATTAATATAGAGAGAAAAGTAATATGATAGGTACAAGATGTTGTGGGGAAGTGGCAATAGGAAGTTGATGTTTTTTGGTTGGGGGAGATGAAAATATTCAGGTGATCAATGGTAATGATGGTTACATAACTAATGCTATAAAACTCTATTCTTCCAAAATCACTAAACGATAAATTTTACCATAATAAGAAGTTAGATCTCACTATAGTCATGTGCCACATAACAATGTTTCAGTCAATGATAGATTGCATATATGATGATGGTCCCATAAAATTAATGGAGCTAAAAACTCCTATCACTGAGTGGTATTACAGGCTCATAACATCACTGCACAACATATCACTCAAGTGTTGTGGTGATGCTGGTATAAACAAACCTACTTCACTGTCAATCATATAAAAGTACAGCACATAGAAGTGTGCACAGTCTATAATAAACCACCATTACTGGATTATGTATATACTATGCTACACTATTTATCATTGAATTTAGAGTATATGACTAAAAATTAATGAAAATAAAAGATAGTTGTTTGTAATCAATAAAGCCTATAGCCAGACTAATCAGAAAAAAAGGACACAAATTACCAATAGCAGGATACAGAGAGGTGGCATTACTACAGAATATACAAATACTAAAAGGATAGATAATAAGAGAAGATGATAAACAACTTTATGCAAATAAATTCAACAAGTTAGATTAAATGAACAAATTATTTGAAAAATAAATTATAAATCACACTCAAGAAGACATAAGTAACTCAAATAGTCTTATTACCTATTAAATAAATTGATATTGCACTTTAAAATTTTCCAAAAACAAAAGTTTAAGGTTCAAGTGTCTATATTAGTGAAATCTAACAAGCATTATGGAAGATCAATACAAATTCCATGTAAACTCTTTGAAAAAAACTGAGAAAGAAATAATACTTCCAAACTCATCCTATGAAGATAGAATTATTTTGCCACCCAAAAGAGACAAATACACTACCAGAAAACTATAGACCATATCCCTCATGAATACAGTGGCAAAAATCATAAACCAATTTTAGCAAATTGAATCCAACAGTATATTCGAAGAAATTCATGACTGAACAAATGAGATTTATCCCCTGGAATATAGGATTTAGCATCTGAAAATGAATGACTGTAACTGACTATGTTAACAAAGTAAAAAAAAAAAATAGATTTAGCAATATGTGCAGAAAAAAAAACATCGGACAAAATCCATTTCTGATAAAAGCCTCCCAGCAAATTAGAAATATAAGGAAATATCCTCAACTTGAAACATGGCAATATTATACATCATAATGAAACACTGACTGCTTCCTCCCTAAGGTCAGCACTAAGACGGGAATTCCACTCTCATCATTTCTATTCAACATATAACTACAGGTCATAGCCAGTACAATTAAGGGGGAAAAAAAAGAAAAGAGAAATCAAATAAAAGGTGTCCATCCATATTGGAGGATAAGAAGTAAAACTGTTTTATTTGCAGATAACATGAAATAGTTATGGAGTTTTATCAAGGTGACATACATAATACGAGATCAATATAGAAAAATCAATTCAATTTCTATTAATTAGAAGCAAACTGAAACGGAAAATTTAAAAACCACTATTTAGTATTAAAAATGTGAAATATTTAAATATAAATCCATTTGAAGTATAATTCTGAAAGACCTGTATATAATTGAAGTATAATTCTGAAAGACCATATATACCTGAAAATATATATGAAACACCTGTACACTGAGAACTACAGAATATTCCTGCCATAAAATTTAGATGTAAGTAAATGGAGAGATGTGTCTTGTTCATGGTAGTAAGGCTCAATATTATTAAGATGTCAATTCTCCCTAAACTGATTCTTAGAATTATAACAACAAAAACAATTCCAATAAAGAAAAGAAAAGCTGGAGGGCTAATACTAGTTGATTTCAAGACTTTCTACACATCTATAGCAATTAAATCACACAGCATTGTCATAAAGATAGGCGTGCAGATCTAGGGGAAGAATAGAGTCCAGGAGTAAGCCTACATGTAAGTAGATAGCTGATGTCTGACAAAGGCACAAAGGTAGCATAGAGGAGAAAGGGAGAATTTTCAACAAATGACAAAGAACAAGTGAATAGCCATATGCTAAAAAATGAACTTGTATCCATATCTTGCACAATATATAGAAAATACTCTAAATGGATTATAAATCAAAACTAAAATATAATACTATAAAACTTCTGGCAAACACAGAAGAAAATCTTTTCTGATCTTGGGTTAGGCAATTTTCTAGCTGTGACACAAAAAGCATGAGCTATATAAGAACAAATTAATAAAATGGACTTTATGAAAAGTAAATGTTCTATTCTTCAAAAGAAACATATAATAGAATGAAAAGGTAGGCCACAGACAGAAAATTTTTGCAAAGCACATATCTGAAACATGGCTCACTTTCAGAAGATATAAAGAACACTTGAAACTAAACAATAGCAACTAAATAAAAATATAGATCATAGATCTGAGAAGACATTTCAAATGTAAATTACTAAAGATACTCAACATCATTGGTTATTAGGAAAGTGCAAGCTAAAATTACAATGAGATATCACTTAACACATAATAGAAAATCTAAAATAAAAGACCTAATAAAAGCTGCTGAGAACGTGGACTCACTGCTCATTCACAGCTAGTCAGCATGCAGAATTGTACAGCCACTTTAGAAAATATTTTGGTAGTTCCTTCTAAAAATATGTCCCAGTCATTCCATTCCTAAGTATTTTCTCAAGAGAAATGAAAACTTACATTCATATAAAATCCTGTACACACGTTTATAGCAGCTTGATTTATAATCACTAAAACTGGAAAATGCCCTCTAATAGGTCTCTAGATAAGCAACAATACACTCAGAAAAATTAATGTTACTCATCAATAAAAAAAAAACAAAGAATTGATTCACCTATATAGATGAATCTTTTAAAAATTTATTTATTCTACTTAGGTATACATGATAGCAGAATGCATTTTGATTCATTGTACACAGATGGAGCACAACTTTTCATTTCTCTGGTTGTACACGATGTAGAATCACATCATATATGCAGTCATATATGAAGCTAGGGCTATGATGTCCATCTCATTCCACCATCTTTACTGTCCTCATGCCCCCTCCCCTTCCCTCTCCTTTGACCAAAGTTCCTCTATTCTTCCCGTGTCCTCTCCCTCATTATAGATTAATCTTAAATGTACTTCCCTGAAAGACAGAACTAAAAGCCTACATGCTATGTGACTCCATATATATGACATTCTGAAAAAGTTAAAACTATAAGCATAAAAAACAGATCAGTAATTGCTAAAGGGTTGAGACGGGAAGGATATCTGACTACAAAAATGGAATTTTAAGTTGATAAGGCTATATCGAGTGATATATACATGACTACATTTGTCAAAACTCTTAAATGTATACACTGCAAAGTAAACGTGACTGTACGCCGATATTTTTAAAACCAGCAATATTTTGGAGAATTCCAGGATGGAAAGAATGTAGACTGTGACAAATGAGAACTACAACAGAATGTATGATATATCTTCACTAGTGGAGGTGTAGAAGAAAGAAGCTGGTCTAATAACTACATTTTGATTACTATAAAGTTTAATCCAAAAATAACTGCACTGAAAATGTGTTAGATAAGTGTGTTTCTCCCAGTACATGTTAGTAAATGTGTCAATAAGCACATTTCTCACAGGAGTGTGTGTTAGCAACTCTGAAACTACTTTAAGCAAGTAAATATATTGTAAATGACAGGAACACTGCATCTTCCTATCAATATCAATTAAGAAGAGGAAGACAAAATGAACACTGGACTGCTGAATTAACCACAGATATGAGTGAGAACTCGGGTTTAATACCTAGACTGATTGAATGAAATCTGGATACGTGTGTGTGCAAGAATACATTGACTTAACAGGACTGAGTTGCTCAAACCTTGTACATTCTCAGAAGGCCTGTTTTCATGACTAGCTCTTGGTTTGTTCCTAGGAATTGGCATTTGGAATATCTGACCAATAAGAATAGTTTGCATACTTGAGTTTTGAAGTCTTGTATTAGTTTCTTTAGATAGTTTGTACAATGTGATATGCTGAGCACTTTCCTTCTAGGGAAGTGGAGCTTCAGAGACAACATTCACTGTGTGCTTATGTGACTTGTCTTCCAACAAAAACTCTGGAATCCTAGGCTCAAGCAAGTTTCCCTCGTAGATAGCACTGTGAACCCGTACCGTAGTGACAGTTCATCACTAGAGGAATCAAGCACATCCCCTTTGACTCCACTGGAAAAAGACTTGGAAATTTTCACCCCAATTCCTCCAAACTTCATTTCAATATGCTTGTGGGTTTTGTGAGTTCCTCTAGGAAAGCACCACATCTGAGGATGGTCTTGGGTATCCCCAACAGTGTGTATGCATGGGTCAGTATATATACTTTTATTTCCTAGCACCATCTTTTGAGAGAGCCTAAAAGCAGCAAGCATGACTCGTAGCAACAAGATCTTTCTAAATAAATACCAATGGATTTGTAAGTAATAATTATTTGATTCTAGATCTGGGCAGGAAAAATATAAGACGAGTTTGGTGCATTATATAACCCTAGAAAGTAATTAATATTAAAAAAAGAATAAGAAGGGATAGGGGCATGTCAAAAGGACATAGGATCTCTATGGCCAAGCAGGAATACTTTGAACAACAAAATAAATAATGATAAGTAAATAAATATACACCAGAGAATAAAATAAATATTGATGCATGCTACTAGTGTAAATAAATAAACAAATGTGGAGTGGAAAATCTTTACAAAATAATTTCAAGTAATAAATACAAAAAGGACGAGGAAAATAGAAAATCACCACTAGAATACCACAGTAACAATTTATGCAATCAAGACCCACAGATGAATACTCTTTATTAGGGGACAAAATGTTAAGGAGAAACACGGTATGTGCATCGCTTGAAATAGCTCCTTCAGCATATTTACTAATAATCTTGAAGTTTTTAACATATATTCAAATTCTTTTATATTTCTCTCATCAAGAGGTGGATTTTGATTCCTCTTCTTTGGTGTACACTGGACTTAATGATTTACTTCTAATAAACAGAATATGGAAAGGGAAAAATACTAAGCAGAGAATCCTGGAAGACACTGCCTTAACTGAATATTTAAGGTTAATATCACAAATAATATGAAATGTTGATACCATGTACCCCTGAAATGCTAACAACAAGGAGAGGACTTTATATCTGTGGTATTCTTCCTCCAACTCCAGTCTAATCATGAGAAAATGTAAGAAAATATGCCAATGGGGAGCTAGGGTGTGGCTCAGTGGTAGAGCGCTTGCCTAGCATGTGTGAGGCACTGGGTTTGATTCTCAGCTCTATATATAAATAAGTAAAATAAAGGTCCATTGACAACTAAAACCTTTTTTTTAAACGTGCCAATGGGATTTTAATTTATGGAGGTGACTGAGTGGTGACATGGAGAGGCTAACGCCATTTAACAAGGAATTTGTTATTTATGCAAGGCCACATGAGGAAGCAGCAGATTTGACCATGAGACAGAAGGAGCCAATGGAAAGCATGGCCGTTAGTTTGGCTCTGTGATTAATGGATGCCAAACAGAAAATTTTAGAATCTAAGAAAACAAAACAGAAAACATCACATAAACTCATTCTGAGGGACATTCTGCAAAGTACCTGGGCAGTATTCCTTAAAACTATCTTAAGTCATGAAAAACAAGGAAATACTTCACAGTAACTATTACATATTGGAAAACACCAATGAGATAAAACAGTGTGTTATACAGAATTGGATCTTAGAATAAAAAAATGGAATGGAAAATTTGGTGAATAATGAGTAAATTCTCTACTTTTGTAATATTGTACTAATGTGAATTTCTTGGTTTTGGCAAATGCACCATGGTTATGTAACTTAAAACATTGGGGGAAATAAGGTGAAGGGTATATGGGAACACTTTATCTTTGTAACACTTCTATGGAGCTAAAATTCATGCAAAATTAAAAACTTTACATGTAAACAGGTACAACCAAAATTTTCCCTTGACTCTACATCTATTGTATTTCTCTCCTCACTTGGTGAAAATTTCTTGAAAAAAATGAATCTTGCCATCATTATTAATGTGAATTGTAATGATTCTACTAATAAATTTCAAACATTGAATTTTCAAGGATTTTTAAAAATAAATGTTCAATTTATTAAAACTAACAATCCAAAACAGTTCTTCCTTAAGTTTTTTCCCCTAAAGAGTTTTTAGATAAAATTTGCATACAATGAAATACACATCTACATTTTATAATTTGATGACTATTGAGAAATGTATACACTCAGGTAATTCAAAGCTAATAAGATATAGAATATTAATATCACTTAACAAAAGTATTCTCTTGGCCCTTCCCAGACTACATACCACCCTTCAGTCAGGGACAATACTTTCTTCAAGTGTTTTCACCAAGATTAGTTTTGTCCCTTCTGGAACATCATATAAAGTACATTACAGTATAAATTATTTTGTGTCTGGCTTCTTCCACTTAGCATAATGTTCCGACTTTTTTTAACTATCCATGTTGTGGTTATCAGTTTTTTCTATTCTATCGAGTAGTACTCCACTTTATAAATATAAGAGGTAAACACCGATGGGGATACATATTTTGGACATTTGGATTATTTCCACTTTCTAGCTATAATGAGTGAAGGTATTATAAAATTCATGCACAAACCTTGGGCAGATAAATAATTTCATTTTTTAGGTAAATACCTCAAATTAGACTTGTTTTGTTTTTTACGAAACTGCAAAACATTTCTCCAAGTGATTGTAAAATTTGATAATCCTGCCAGCAACACAGGAGTGTTACACATCTTGACCAAACTTCGGTCTTTTTAGTTTTCTTAATCATTCTGGTGGGTCAACAGTGTTTTGTCAATTTTTAACTTACTATTGTATTTCCCTAATGACTAGTGATATTAACCACCTCACACAAGTTCTGGACATTCATATATTTTCCTCTGTGTAGCATGTATCAAGTCATTTATTAAACAGGATTCTTTTAATTAATATGAATATGTTCTTCGCCATGTACATTTTAATACACTTTCCTTTTTTTGCAAGTGTTTTATTCATAGGAAAACTGAGATGATAGTACAGAGTTCCACGTAGCCCCTCACTCAGCTTACACTATTATTTACATCTCACATTGGTATGTTACATCTTTTATAATTAACAAACCAATTTATTATATTATTGTTAACTAAAACCCATTGTTTACTCAGATTTTCTTAGTTTTGTTTTTTTTTTTAACCAAAAGTATATCTCTGTTCCAGGATCCTACAGTATTTGGGACATTGCATTTCTTTGTCAAGTCTTTTTGGGCTCTCTCTCTGTGAGTTTGCCATACCTCCCTTATTTTGAGGACTAATCAAGTACTTTGTTTGATGCCCCTCTAATGAAATTTGTCTGGTGCTTCTCTTCATGATCAGACTGAGTTTAATGAATTTGAGGAGGACAACCAAAGAGATAAAGTACCATTTTCTTACATCACATCAAAGGCACATTATAAATAAAACCTATCATTGTTATATTGATCACCTAGATGAGTTAGTATTATTATCAGGTTTCTCCACTGTGTAGTTACCCCTTTCCATAGTGTATTATGTATCTTACTTTGGAAGGAAGGTCTCTATGTATAGTACGGTTTTATGCTCCCCCTCCATGAGGATAAAGTAGCTACATAAATCATTTGGACTTTTTCTGAAAAGGCCATTTGTTGCTTCTCCCTCATTTTGGACTCATGGACATCTATTTTATACTTTGGGTTAAATCTGACTACTTTTCTTTTTCTTTTTTTTTTTTTTTTAAATAGGTTTTTTTCTTTTTTTTTTAAATGATGTGCCATTATTTTTTTATATCTTTATTTATTTTATGTGGTGCTGAGGATCGAACCCAGTGCCTCACGTATGCGAGGCAAGTGCTCAACCGCTGAGCCATAACCCCAGCCCCCTACTTTTCTTTTTCTCAAGGTGTTCTAGCTTTGGCCATCAGAAGCTCTTTTGGTTGGCTCCTATTCCCGTTTGATGTATTCCCATCAATGTAGGTTTGATTTTTGTTTGCTTGCTTGCTTTTCTCAATACTTTCTTATACTCTGATACAACAAGATGCTCTTGGCTTATCATATGTATTTCTTGACCCAGTTTTACGATTAGACATTTTTCCAGAAGCCCTGATCCCTTTAACTGGAGAATGACATTAGGAAACAAAGATTTAGGCATCTGAATTTTTCATCGTTACTGGGACATTATTGCTTCTAGTCCTTCTCAGCTGACAGAGCAAATAAATGTGTATACTATACTAACCTGTGAAATAAAGTACCTGTAAATGCTTCTGTATGTAATCATCTGTAGCTATACTAAGGTAAATATTAATTCAAACAGATGTCACCAATTCTTATACATTACCCCATAGATCATTTCTAGTCTCATCTCCTTGCTTATCTGTAAATTCTTCCACCAACAGTGAGAAAACTAGCTTCTTCTCTGCATTTCATTTACACAACTGTTCAATTTCAATGTTTATAGCAGGATCAGAATTAATTTGTACACTCATGGGAAACACCTTTATCAACACGAATACTGTGCTAATGTGCAGTTCCTTTTGGCTTCGCAGATTACACTCATTTCCATAGCTACCTAGGTCAGTGCCTTTCCCACCCGCTTCACTGAGATTGTTTTATATATTTGAAATACGGATTCTCTTGTTATATCTGCATTCCTTTCTGGTTCCCCAAATCTTCTGATTTATTTTCTTTTCAAATGTTAAGTTTCACAAAACTATTATAAAGTTGTATGGAATTTGATAAATACATGTCTTGTATCCCACAATGGACTGAATGTTCATGTCTTCTCAAAATTTTTACTTTGAAGTCCTAACTTCTAAAATGATAGTATTAGAAAGTGAGGCCTTTGGGAGGTGATTGTCATAAGGGTGGACCTCATGATTAGTGCATGCCTTGGCCCATTTTGTGCTGCTATAACAGAATACCTCAGACTAAATAATGTATAAAGAATAAAAATTAGCCAGATACAGTTGTACACATCTGTGACCTCAACTATCTGGAAGGCTGAAGCAGGAGAACCATAAGGTTGAGGTCAGCCTGGGCAACTCATCAAAACCCTGTCTCAAAATAAAATAAAATTTAAAAGATCTGGAGATGCAGCTCAGTGCTAGAGTGCTTGCCTAGCATGTGTGAGGCCCTGGGTTCAATCCCCAGTAGAAATTAAGGGAGGGAGGGAAACAAGGAGGTGAATTAGTTTGTCCTGTTATTTCACAGTTCTAGAGACTAGGAAGTTCAAGACCGAGGCACTGTATCTGGTAAGGGCCTCTTTGCTCTATCACATGGTAGAACGGCAAAAGAAAAGGAATGCTGAGATGTCAAATGGCAGAACAGAAGAGAGAGAACACACTTTCATACGCCTTTTACATACAGGCATTAATCCATTCAGGTGTGTGAAGTTCTCATGACATATGTACCTCCAAAACAGCCCAGCCTCCCAACACCATTGCATTGGGGATTAAGTTTCCAACACAAGAACTAGGGGGTACACATTATAGCCATAGCATGGTTTCATAACTACAACCCACAGAATACAATTAATCTGTTATTTTGTAAATACAATGTTATTAGAATATAGCTATGCTCTTATGTTTACATATTATCTATGTCTTTTATAGCTACAATGGCAGAGCTGAGTCATTGCTACAGACACTGTATGTCCTACAAAGCCTAAAATACTTGCTATCTGACTTTCCACAGATAAATTCTCCAGATCTTTGTTGTGGGTTTACTTTGTCCTTCATTCACTACTTCCTTTAGACAGAAACATATGCCACTGATTTAAGACTTCTTTTCTAAAATAAACCTTTAGAGGTGTAATTTTCTGTCCAATGCTGTTTTAACTATAGTCTGCAAATTTTGGTATGCTATTTTTTGTTATCATTCAAGTTTTAAAATATATTTTATTTATTTTCTGATTTAATTCCATTGAGGTCAGAAAAACATCCTCTGAAAATTCAAGGAGCATATTTTATATGATGGTTGATGTATATTTGCAGTTTTGGCACTCAGTACTCTAAAAATATTAATGAGGTAAATGCAGTTGATGGTCTTATTAACATGGATTATCTTCTTAATAAAATTATCTCCATTGTTTCATAAATTGCTGATAGTTCAAAATATCCAACTATGATTGTGGACTTGTCTATATAAACTTCATTTAGTTCTCTCAGTTTCTGCTTCATGTATTTTTAAGTTATGTTATTAGGCACACACACAATAAAGGTCTTCCTAATAATATAATCCCTTTATCATTATGAAATGATTTTTCTTTGTTAATATCTTTGTCTTAAGGTTTGTTGGTTGTTAATATAAATACTCCAATACTTTAATGCTTACTGTTTGAATGACATCCATTTTTCTATTTCTGTATTTTCAGCCTTTATGTGTCTTTATTTCAAAAGTGTTTCTTGCAGATGGCATATAGTTGGGTAATGTGTGATTTCCCAATATGATAATCTCTGCCTTTTAAATAGAGTGTTTAATACATTTATACTGAGTGTAATTGTTAACATGGTTCAACTTAGATCTATCTTTTTGCTATTTGTTTTCTATTTGCCCCATCTGCTACTTGATTTTCTTTTTCTTCTTAGGGTGAGATTTCTCTATTTTTTTTAAGAATTCCATTTTAATTCTTTCATTGGCTTTTTTAGCTCTTCCTCTTTACATTGCTTTTAGTGGTTGTTCTAAGAATTTTAATAATCAGGGGCTGGGATTGTGGCTCAGTGGTAGAGCGCTTGCCTCACATGTGTGAGGCACTGCGTTCGATCCACAGCACCACATAAAAACAAATAAAATAAAGATATTGTGTCCATCTACAACTAAAAAAAAAATTTAAAAAAAAGAATTTTAATAATCATTCTTATCTAATTTTAAGCTATTTAGAGTTAATATTATACCACTTCATATGAAATCTAAAAACCCTGCAACAATATAATCCCATTTACTTCTTACCTTTTGTGCTATTATCACATTTACATATATAATAAATTCCAGTATACAATGTGATTCTATAATATTTGCTTTAATTGATCATATGACTTTTAAACAAATTCAGAAAAGAAAAATATGTAATATTTTATATTTACAAAGATATTTGCCATTTCAGAAGTTTTCCCCACCTTCCAGGAGATGTACATTTCCATCCCGGTTATTTCTTAAATATAATTATATATCCCATCATCCTATTTATAAATGTTGCACATTTTTACAATTTTAAGTAAGCTTTTAATCAATGCTTGATTCTAGTCATGAACCTGGTTAAATGCTCCTAAATATTATAGACTGTATTTAAAAGTTCAATATATTCAGTTTCTTTGTTGAGTACATTGTCTAGTAAATAAATGCTCCCTACAGATGAATGTAGTTCTTGTGAGTCCAGTAAATTTAATTTATAAATATGGTATATATTAAGTTTTTCTAAATGTTACATTACTACTACTACTACTACTATTTTTGCAGTGCTAGGGATCAAACTCAGGGCCTCGCATATACTAGGCAAGCCCTCTACAATTGAGCTACACCCTGGCCTCTAATATTATTAATTTAAAATCACAAGTTTAATACAGTCACCCAATTATACATAATTAATTTGGCATCTTGAGGCTTATATGTACTCTAATCTGTTAAATTACCTTAAATACTTACCATATTTAAAAATAAAATCTGTACCAATTATGTAAAATATCAAATCCATAAGGGTGTTTTAATTCATTATTACTATATGTAACTCTGATTCTTTCCTAGGTGAAAACACACTTCCTCCCTGCTATGGTTTAGATATAGTTTAAAGGGACACCCCTTAGAGGTGCATATGTTGTAACATTGGTCCAGAGTGTGATGTTAAGAGGGGGTAGGACCCTTAAGAGATAGGGTGGTGGAGTGCTTGCCTCACACATGTGAGGCACTGGGTTCAATCCTGAGTACCACATAAAATAAATAAATAAAATAAAGGTATTGTGTTCATCTATAACTAAAAGTAAAAAAAAATTTAAAGTGAGCCTTACTCCTCCCCTCACTGTAGCTGCCAACATTGTCACATGATCTTTCCCTCCATGCTGAACAATTCTTCCTTCTTTCCCTTAATTATTACAGCTCCTTCACACCATTCATTAATTTCCATTTTTGTTTAACTTAAACAAAAAAACCTGGTTTCTTGTGCTCACAACTGAAGAACTCTAATCTACTAGAGAGTTGAGGTTACTCAGTATGTTGCAAACATGGTTATCAGAATTGGATAGATCAAAGATGGTGGAAGACAGTCTGTGTTATACAACAGTAATAGCTCAACAAATATCTCCTAGGCTGTATGCCAAATGAAAAGGAAAGGCACTAGTTGAGAAAAAATGGTAAATGCTGCCATGGAACAGTTTAAAGAATTTAAGGATGAAGCCAAGCACTGTGGCCATGCCTATAATCCCAGTGACTCAGGAAGCTGAGCAGAAGGATCACAAATTGAAGGCCAGCCTCAGCAACTCAGCAAGGCCCTAAGCAACTTAGTGTGATCTTATCTCAGAACAAACAAACAAACAAAAGGACTGGGGATGTAGCACCCCTGGGTTCAATCCTCAGTACTAGAAAAAGAAAAAAAATTTAAAAGATGAGAAGTGTTTTATAACTTGGAGAGAAGATGGTTATTTTAGCTGAGACTGGGTAACTTAAAGCAAGATTTAATCTCTAAATTCTACCTTAAAATGAAAAAGAAAAAAAAAAGTCCTGATTAAAAGGCTAAGATTTGCTTTGAAGTACACTTTAGATTTTGTCTATGAACTGCTAGAGTCACAGGTCTCACTTGCTAACATTAAGCGACTGATAGGAAAAGACCCTAAAAAAAATAAGGATATTTGAGAAGATAAAAGTCAAAATATTCCAAACCTCCAAGTCCTTTAAAAACACTATCAACAGCATATACCTAGCTGGAAAAGCTTCTCTTGTCTAAAGTAGCTGTTTCTGCTGTGCCTGAGGAAACTGTAACTCACTGAGGAGGAAAGCAATAATTCCCTTATGCCCCACCCTTCATTGTTACTTAGGCAAGAACCCAACCCTGATTTGTATACTGGAGATTGAAAGCAAAATTAGAACTTGGCCACAAAAATAATTACAGGCATCTCTTGATATTTATATACAAGTAGTCACCCTTTTTCACAGAGGATCTTCCAACATCCCCAGTGAATGTCTGAAATTACAGATAGTACCAAACTCTATAATTTCAGGCCTTTTTAAAAATCCTGACTAACCACGCACTGTGGCTGTAAATTTTGCAGTTTGAGTTGTATCGCAAAACTAGCATGAATTTCTTTTGCCTTCTTTACAATTTCACAAATAGAAGATTCATTCTTATCATAGGTGTAAGCAATCTCAATGTACAATTTTTCTAAACTTATTGAGAACTCTCATCTTTTCACTTAAAGGGTGCCCTATATAGCTTCTCTTTGGCATATCTAAATTGCATCACTATTTTTGCACTTTGGGACCATTATTAAATAAAATAAGGATTACTGGCACATAACTGTGATACTGCAACAGTTGATCTGATAACCAAGATGTCTGCTAACAGGTAGAGCATAAAACATGGATATGCTGAACACAGGAATGATGCACATCCTGGACGATTCAGAGTGGCACAACGTGAGATTTTATAATGCTACTCAAAATAGCGTGTAATTTAAAATTCACAAATTATTTCTGGTATTTTCCATTTAACATTTTCAACCATGGTTGATGGTGAGTAATAATGAAAACTCTGGAAAACAAAATCATGGATAAGTGGGGAACAACAGTATGGAAATTATTTGTGAAATGGAGTGTGCTCAATTATACAAGGAAAATCAATAAACTAGGCTCAATTTGCTGATGTGGTTATATATTTCACTGTGTTGTGCTATAATCTGGATCTGAAAGGTCCTCAAAAGCCATGTTAAAAGCCTGAATCCCATGACAATGGTATTGGGAGATGATGGCACCTTTAAGAGGTGAGGCTTACGGGGAATTATTATTATTTTTTCTTTTTGGTGCCAGGGATTGAACTCAGGGGTACTTGACCACTAAGCCATATCCCCAGCCCTATTTTGGATTTTATGTAGAGACAAGGTCTCGCTGAGTTGCTTAGCACTTCGCCATTGCTGAGGCTGGCTTTGAACTCAGGATTCTCCTGTCTCAGCCCCCTAAAATGCTGGGATTACAGGTGTGTGCCATTGCACCCCACTGGAAATCTTTAGATCATTACAGGTGTGGGAACTATAAAACCTTGGACCCCCTTCTCTCTCTTGATTCCAGGCCATGAGGAAGAGGTTTGGATCCACCACAAACTTGTCCTGATGTGCTACCTCATCACAGGCCCAAAAGCAATGGGGTCAACTGTTTATGGATTGGACCCTCCAAAACCGTGAGTAAAAATAAATTTTGTAAGGTGATTATCTCAGGTATTTGTTATAGTGACAGAAATCTGACTAACACATGTTGTTCACGCACCTATGTGAGATAGTTTGCTAGTTTGGTTAATATTTTCTGAATCCAGTGCTATTCCATTCTATAGGAAATTGACATGATAGAAATTCCTTGACATAATATAGAGATTATAGATAATAGGACTGTTGGAATAAGATGCCTTGTGAAAGGGTGAACAGGAAGTGAAAGCTACAGAAATTGGAATTCCATTGTCCAGAACACTTAACTCTTAGCATATCTCTACTGACATTTTCAGGTTTTGCATTCTAACCGTACACTAAAAGAGACTATACAACGGTTCTTTCTATAGAAACTATAAAGGTGTGATCGTTTGGATCTGGAATGTTCCCCAAATGGCTCATGTGTTGAAGGCTTTGTCCCCAACTGGTGACCTTATTGGGGAGGTGGTAGAAACTTTAGGAGGTGGGGCCTACTTGGAGGATAGGAAACTGGGAATGGATATGGAGACCCCAGCTTCTCTTTCTCCTTTTGTTTCCTGGTCACCATGAGGTGAACAACTTTTCTTTGCCACATGCTCCATGCTATGTATGATGTTCTGCCTCCTAATAGGTCCAAAGCTTCCACGCCAAGTGACTACAGACTGAAACCTTTGAAACCATTAGCCAAATAAATCTTCCCTCAAGTTGTTTATCTCAGATATTTTGTCACAGTGATGGAAAGCTGACTGACAAACAAGGTAAATGTCCTTTCAGGTTTCTCTTCAAAACAGGAGTTCTTTCGTATTATTCTTTTATACTTGTTTCTTGCTTAAATTGACAAGAGTTAGTTTCTGTTGCTTAGAACTAAAGAACCCTAAGAAAAACAATGTTCCGGGGCTGGGATTGTAGCTCAGCGGTAGAGCACTTGTCTTGCATGCGTGAGGCCCTGGGTTCGATCCTCAGCAACACCTACAAAGCAATAAAATAAAGACATTGTGTCCATCTACAACTAAAAAAAAAAAAAAGGAAAACAATGTTCCTTCTCATTCTCATCCATCTTTGGATTCTTTATATAAAGCAGGGCTTTGTCTTAGGTTTTTTACTTTTTGTTTGTATTTCCTCCAATAGACTCCATCCATTCCCATAGCTTTAATCATCATCAATATACTGATGATTCACAAACTTACATCTCTATTTTAGATAAGCCTCTGTCCCATACGAATTTTTTTAAATTTTTTATTAGTTTATTTAACTGCATTTCAAGTCATATCTGTCCCATACGAATTTTAAACTCATTCTGCCCAAGAGTGAAAACTTTTCTTGGAAACTTTTTTCTTCTCCTACATTTTATATTCAATGAATGGTATCACTGCTTACCCAATTTTTCATGCTATAAGGCAGCAAGTCTTAACTCTTTCCTCTTTTTTTTATGTCCTGCACCTCTTCATATGACCACCAACATTCAATTAATTATGGCATTCCATTTCCCTTATAACTCTCTAGTTCTGCCTTCTCACAATCACCATTTTGTTCACCATAACTATTTTCTTTATAACTAATTTCCTACTTCCAATACCTTCTTCCCCATCCCGTAAATTATCCATAACATAATCAGAATTGTTTTTCTAGATGAAAATTATGTTCCTGTAATTTTTCTTATGTTCCAGTATTTTTTTAAAATATCTTTATTTTATTTATTTATTTTTATGTGGTGCTAAGCATTAAACTTAGTGACTCACGCATGGGAGGCAAGCACTCTACCATTGAGCCCCAGCCCTCCAGTATTTCTTTATGGACCTTGGTAAAAGTCTAAATTTACCTATCTCTATAGTACACTCCAATCACACTAATCTATTTGCAATACAAGATGGTATCATGATTCTGTCACCCACAGGCCTTTGTATTCCCATTCCCTTTGGCTAAAATGGCTTTTCCAAACTCCTTCCCATTTCTAACCTATTCATATTCAAACTCAAATCAGATTGTCACCCTCCAAAAAGGGGGTTTCTAAATTTTCTAGATCTGTGATATCCAATATGATAGCCATCAGCCAAATATAGCTATTGAGTACTTGAAATGCAACTAGTGTGAATTGAGATGTATTGTAAAGTGTAAAATACACACCACATTCTGAAGGCTTAGTATGGAAAAAGGATGTAAATATCTTTTCTTACATTTTTCAGATTGATTACACATAAAATATTTTGCATGCATTATTGGATTAAATAAGATCATTGAAATTAGTTTCATCTTTAAAATAATTTTAATATGTCTATAAGAAAACTCAAAATTATATGTACCTTGCTGTTTATTTCAACTGGACCTAGACTATATAAAGAAAATACCCTTTTGCCACTCTCCTATAATTATTTCTTTACTAGCATGTTTTATATTTTAAAGCTGCATATTGTCTCCTGTACTAGACTGGAAGCAGTTTACAAAGAAGGGACTATCTTGATATACATGGTAATTTCAGAGGTAACGGTGCTAAAATATATGTAGTGAATTCTCATTATTTTTGGATTCCATATTTGGGAACTTGCACACACAATAAATGTACTTGTAGCCCCCTAAATCAATAGTTGTGCTTTCCAGGTCATTTGTGAACATAACACAGAGATTTGAATTATGCATTTTTTTCTAAAAAGGTCAAACACCACAGTGCTCTGCTTTCTTGTTTTGTCCATCAAATTGTAAACTAGTTCTTTATCTTTTCAGTCTATTTACTGCCTTCCCCCCCTCCCCATTTTTATGCCTTTTATTGGTGATTTCACTGCTTAAAATAGCCACCAAGCATCCTACTGAAGAGCTGTGTAGTGTTCCTAAGCACAGAAAGGCTTTACAAAGAAAATGTGTGTAGATAGGCTACCTTCAGGAATGAAATATAGGGATGATGGCCATGATTTAAATGTTAAAGAATCAACAATGTATATTAAATGTGTTTTTAAAATATTTTTTTGGTTGTAGATGGACGCAATATCTTTATTTATTTATTTTTATGTGGTGCTGAGGATCAAACCCAGTGCCTCACACATGTGAGCCACAGCCCCAGCCCATACTAAATGTTTTTAAACAGAAACACACATACAAGATCTCTCCATGACCAGTTAATGAAAATATGACCAGAGGCTCATAGGAACCTAACATTATATTTCCCCTATGAACAATGGTTTAGTATTTGCTACTCCTCCCAGTGACTTCAGGAGAATAAACTGAATTTTTTGAATGAATGAAGCCCAATGAAATTCCAAATTCAAATCTTACAATGCAGTATACAGTGGCAGTTACAACACTGATTCTAGAGTCAAACTGCCCAGATTTCAATCTTGACTCTTTGACTTGCCATGTGATTTGGGGGCAAATTACTTTTTTTCTGACTTTTCCTGTAATTCAAAATGCAGATAAAAGAGAGTTGTCCATGGTTGCCAAGGGATTAGGGAGAGAGTAACATGACTGACTACAAAAAGGCACAGGAAACTTTTGGAATGAAAAAATATTCTATATTTTGATTATAGTGGTGATTATAGAACTTCTATTTTCAAACTTTATAGAAAAGTCAGATTTACCTTATAAAAATAGAACTTAAACCTGAGGTTAAAGAAAAGAGAGTAGGAGTCAAGATCAAAAATGCAAATGAAACTTTAATATGCCATCTGTCTCTATAAATACTCTTTAAATACTACGAGTCATTCTAATAATAATAGGGAAAGTTAGATGGTGTTAAGATAAAGCAAAGTGGACTCATGAACTCAAGTTCTAATCTCGCTCTTTTCATATTACCAAGAGTCTGAGTTGTTTATGGGAAGTCATTTGCTTATTGTTATGGTTAAATCAAGCAATACATACAAAATATATGAGCAGCCTTCAGACATACAGGAATGGGAGAAATGGAATTACTCATTAGACAGCAATACCAAATCCCAGGAGCACAAGAAATGGGATGGAAAGTGGAAAGTAAGGTGGAAAGAGAGGTGCTGGGTTGTAAAATGGAACTGTGAAAAGAGGACCACATTCTCTTAAACTGTCTTCAATCCTATTCAAGCCTACAGGCTCCAAGTTGATTTTCGTAGATAATCCAATGCTTCAACAGTTATATGAATAAACCCCGAAATCTAGGGAATGTTAACGCTAGAAGGAAAGAAAGACTGAGAAGAATGCCTCTGCCTCCCTCAACTCCATAACAGTCGCAGGAAAGAGGACTGGGATAGGACATTTCAATGCCGCTGTACCTCGCAGATGCTTTGCGAGTTCCCATCCACCGGATCACTGCTGACTCTGGCCGGGCACCCAAGGGGTGGTTCGGGTTCCACATGGAACCCACACTGAGGAGCAGAGTAATAAAATACTGCACTTGCGCACTTCTGGGAGGAGGAAGCATGGGTTCCAACTCGAAGGAGACCAGCAAACTCAACCAGAAGCTCGAACCCAAAGTTCCCTCCACAGCCACGAGGGACACTCAGAATTCACTCGCCTCGCGAGTTCTGAAGACCATCACGTGACAAAAGCCACGCACCTGAAAGCAGGGGCAACCTGGCTCATGGCTTGGTTCCGGTTAACGTCGACTGGAACACGATCTAAAGTTGGAAGGAGCAACCAGCCTGGCCAGCGAGTTGCCATCCGCAACTACACGCCCGAAAGCGCTCTCCACGCCGGAAGTGCACTAATCCGCAGCACGTGGGGTTGCCAGGGCGCTCTTCACGTGACTGGGCGGGGCATCGGGAACCTGATAGCCAATGGTAGCTCTTGGGGGCGGTGCCTGTGACGCGCCGGGGCCTATCCCGGAAGTGGGGCTGAGGTGGGGGCGGGAAAGGGCGGGGAGGCCGGGGTGTGGAAAGTGTGGCGGCCCCGCCCCGTCTCTTGGAACTGCTGCGGCCGCCACCGCCGCCGCCGCCGCCGCCGCCGCCGCCGCCGCAGCTGCAGGGAACCGGCAAGGGTACGCAGAAGATAGGCGTTCTGTGCCCGCTGAAAGGTGAAGACCTGGGGAAGATCTGGTGGGGCTGGAACTGGAGCAAGCAGGGTTGGGGAATGCGGCCAGAGACGAACCCTGACTCGGGGAAGGAGGAAAAATGGATGGGAGAAGAGAGACGAGCGCGGGTCCCGTGGGAGCTCAGGCCCTTGCGGAGCTGCGCCGAGCCCGGCCAGGGATGCCAGTAGAATAAGGGGGCGCCTGAGCGGTCGGGGCGGCGGCGCTGCGGGTGGAGGGCGGAGTTTGCGCCCGCTGCCTGAGGTCCAGGTGCTGCTGGCCAGCTTCTCTTATTCCTTCATCGTTAGCGGGGGCGAGCGGCCTGGGCCCGGTCCCCGGTGGTGGGTCTGAGCAGCGGCAGAGGGCCAGGCAGCGCGGCGCAGGACGGTCGCGGGGCTGCTTCCGCGGCGGGGAAGTGGAAAACGGGACCTGCTGCCCCCAGCGCGGGTGAGCGCGGGAGACCGGTATGTTCCACCTCCCTGCGAGTTCTTCTGCAGCTGCCCTCCCCACGTCCTCACCAACGGCTGGAAAAGTTTGTAGAGGCCGGAGTCAGAAAATGCCCACTAGATTTGAGTGGGTATTTTGTAAATGCAGAAATAACGGACCCATAATGTTTGGCATCTAACCCGACCGAAATGAAACATTTCCCTGGCTGCATGCCGTTGTTAAAAAATACACTCCAACTTTTTGCGTAGGTTGCTCGGAAAAACTAGCATTTCCACAACCCACCATGGCGGACGAAATTGATTTCACTACCGGAGATGCTGGGGCTTCCAGCACTTATCCTATGCAGTGCTCGGCCCTGCGCAAAAACGGCTTCGTGGTGCTCAAAGGACGGCCATGCAAAATAGTGGAGATGTCAACTTCCAAAACTGGAAAGCACGGTCATGCCAAGGTAAGTGCCCTTCCAAGTCATTCTTTGGCTTCTGCATTGAGATTTTAATCATTTATATTCCATTACAGATAATGAGATATCTATACTTAAAATTTTGTAGTAAAGACATCTTTTTCCTTTCCTAAGTTGAGTGATCAGCTATTGCTTTGAATGCTTAATGGTAGCATTTTCTTCTTGGGCCTTTATAATATTTCATTAACTGCAAACTGAAACTTTCCTGAATCCTAGTGACCTCGAAGATCTATTCCGTTTACAGTTGAGAAAACCTGTACTAACAGTTCTAAGAAACCTATCTTCATTTTTCTTATGTATTCTTATAGTTGAATTACTGGGATTATATATTATATTGAGTCTTGACATGTCATGATTCTGGTTGTTTACTGCATTTCAATTCTATGGCCACTACATTTTTTTAAGAAAGTAAAATTAGATGACCTTGGAAGGAGGAGAAAGAATCTGTCATAATCAGCATTGGTGGTGTGTGCTCTTGGGTATATACTAAATGATATACTTAGCAGAGATTAAACAGGTTTCCTGTTCTCCTCTGTTAGGTACACCTTGTTGGAATTGATATTTTCACGGGCAAAAAATATGAAGATATTTGTCCTTCTACTCATAACATGGATGTTCCAAATATTAAGAGAAATGATTATCAAGTAAGTACTAATTTCCTGTAGAATGTTGTTTTTTAAAGGTACAAATACTTTCTTCTAGCAGTAGTAATCTGACAAAACCCAACAGTAATTTTGTAAGTTTTCTTAACTAATTATTAGGCACCACCTATCTTATAAATTGGAGAAAGAGTGAGGTTTTTTGCTTTGTTTTGTTTTGTTTCATTTTTTCCTAGCATTCCTTTATTTTAAAAAAGTTGAACACATCTCATACCAAGTGACTGCATATTTTGACTTAAGTCCAGTGTTTGGTAAAATTACTGTTTTCTCTATTGTAAAATATATCAAATTTAGATAACTCCCTCCTTGGTGTTTTCTTTCTTTTCACTGATCAGAGCTAAGACTTCTAAGAAACTTATTAGATTTCATGTTCCCACCAACCCAGTTTTTGTATTAATGATAGTAAATCAGAGTTTGGTATTCTTAAGTAGGAAAATAAGTTGAAAACTATAAATATAAAAAAGTATATGCTCACTGAATATGGTGAAGAAAATATAAAAGCTGTGTAATTGGCTTATTTATATACATTGATGATCCTGTGACCTTTTGTTAAATTAGTAAGTTCTAATTCCAATTATACTTTTAGATAGATTGTATCTGATAATAGCATTTTGTTGTTCGACGTATTAATGGTAACCAAACAATTAACATCATAGAATGCAGAAGCTCAGATTAATCATAAGTAAAGCTTGAAGACTTGAAAGTCTTCAATTTCTGTATAAAACATATTATATCAAAACTTCATCATATCAAACTCCTTGTTATATAATGAGAAATACAAGTGTGGCACTTGTATTATTCAACTTAGACTGATTTCTATACTTTTTATTATATAAATTTTTAAAGAATACTTCTATCATCTGTGTTTACCCAATGATTTTCTTTTATTCATCAATAAGTAAACATAGTTTTATGTAGTTTCGTGTAGTAACAGTTATATAAATTTTTACTTTCCTGCTTCTGAGTTTGTTTTTGTTTTTTGTTTTTTTGGTTTTTTGAGTCAGGTAGATCTGAGTTTGGATCTAGTTCTGCCTCTTTCAAATGGATGGATTTTGGATGAGTTATGCAACCTCTCTGAACATTAGTCCTCCAGTCTATAAAACAGGGATAATGTGAGGATTAAATGAGAAAACATACCCCATAAGTAGATATGTACAAAAAGGGAGTTTTGATTTGCCACTCTTTCGTACATAAAAATTCCATTTAATCATGTTGTTACTGTTGGAACACTGAATTTAGATGTGGTACATAATTACTCAATAAACATTTGTTGTGTATATAATTATTCATTGTGTCAGTGGAGAGAAGATAACAGCAGAATAAGATTTATCATAGAATTTTCTTTTGCCTAAAGTGTGAATGCTTTGAATATTCAATATTCATTATATTCAATAATGTTCATTCAACATCATATGCTTTAACTTGTTGCATGTTTCAGAAAGGTAGTATCAGTAGTTCACATAATTACTACTATGATCAGTTTAGCCAGTCACTGATGGGAACTCATAGTTTAACATAGAGGAAAATTTTAATCTGGATTTTCTTTTGATGTATAATAAGGCCCAGACTGGGGTTCAGCAGAAGAACTGAGTGAGACCCTCGCCTTGGGTGTAAAAGCTTAAATAAAGACAAGTCTACTTGGGCAAAGAGGAAAAACCAGTAACTTTTTTCACTTAAAATTTTGTATTTTATTCATCATGCCATTTTTGCATTCTAATTTTTTAAAAAGACTGCATTAAAATATTTAATCACTGAGAGTTGGTTTTTTTTTCAAGGAGGTGCTTACTTTTGCACCCAAAGCAGGTGTTTCACTCCAACTTAGTTCCAGCCCTTAGTATATAGTTATATGGGAGAGTAGATTAAAGGTTGATAAAGGCTAGATAGTTCGGGTACAGTTTAATGTTTTGGCCACTTTCTGGCTGCGTGACCTTGGCTGGCAAGTTACTTAACTCTTGTCTGTCTTCTTTATATATAAAATGGGGATATGAATAAGAAACTTCTCATGAGATCATTTTAAGGCTGAATTACTTAATAGGACAGTACATGAGATAGTACGTACCCATGTCCTTCTCTTTATCCAGTCAACATGGGATACTTATTCTCTATTCTTTTAGAGAAGTTGGTTCTGTGAATCTTTACAGTATTATTTATTGTGCTATGGTGATAATCACTTACCTATACACGTGCCTTGAGTAAATTCCTACTTTTTTTTACTATTTGGCTATGTGTAGTCCTTTTTATTTGCTGGATTCAGTATTTTGAGTGTCAATTTGATAGCCAGCTAAAGTGAAATATGTATATCTGATCATTATAATAATTAAAAATATTTAGGAAAAGGAACATATTTACAATTTTAATTTTGTGTACTTTTTCTTTTCTTTTTTTTTTTTTTTTTGGTACTGGAGATTGAACTCAGGGGCACTCGACCACTGAGCCACATCCGCAGCCCTATTTGTGTTTTATGTAGAGACAGGGTCTCACTGAGTTGCTTAGCTCCTTGCCATTGCTGAGGCTGGCTTTGAACTCTTGATTCTCCAGTCTGGGCCTCGCTAAGTGCTGGGATTACAGGCTTGCCCCACCGCGCCCAGCTAACTTTGTGTATTTTTAATGTAAGTTTAGAATTAAAGAAAAGTTATCTCTTCCATTCCAAAATCAGCTTGGATTAGATTGCTAATTTCCATTACTCCCAAAAGTAGTTATGGTTGTCTGGAGCTCAGTGATAGTGTAAAATACAAATACATTCAGATGCCTTTGGAAATCCCCAAATTGGTGGATATAGAAATGCTCATTCAGACTTTATGACTCTTCTGAATTTTTGGGGGGGAGGGCGGGAGAGGGTACCGGGAATTGACTCAGGGGCATTCAACCACTAAGCCACATCCCCAGCCCTATTTTGTATTTTATTTGGAGACGGTCTCACTGAGTTGCTTAGCACCTCGCTGTTGCTGATGCTGACTTTGAACTTGTGATCCTCCTGCTGGAATTACAGGCATGCACCATGGCGCCTAGCTTTTGAATATTTTTTAGAAAGCTCTGTGATGCTATGCATCTCTCCACAAATTAAATGCTTTATCTATATTCACTTAAGTTTTATATCATTCAAAGACCATTTTCCAGAAGAAAAACAAGTACAGGACACAAAGTAGATATTATAGACTTTTGTATTATTGGTAAATTGCCAAAACTATGACTATTAAGTATAAATATATTCTCCAAATAAGTGATATATCTTTTGAATGTTGAGATATGTGCTTTGAATTTTATTGTTGCAACTTAAAGCACGACAAAGAAAATAATGATGCTATGAATTTCCCTGAGCTTAAAATCTTTTTATAATTTTAACATGTTCTGTGGAATCCTTGTGTTCCCTCATGGAAGCTAGTTTTTCTTTGGGAATAGAATACCTTTAAGCCAGTAGAACCCAGTATTGAAAAGACAAGAAGCAAATAATTTGCTGCAGTATCATTAAGGGTAATAGTGAGAAGAGCTACTCCCTTGGGTTCTTAGACTTGTGCATTCTACTTATGGGAAAAATAAAACCATATGTATTGTAACCTACAAAAGAGCACCCTAGGCCCACAAAGTATTACCCATCTGGTGTTGTACATGAATCTTCAATAGGTCAAAGCACATAGACAGTTTTGGAATGATGGAGGACATGAACCAGTGAATTCTTTGGGTGTTATCCCATTGTCTCATTATTTTGCCTGTAAAATGAGATTTTTTAGTCAGAATTGATGTCAGGTGAGATATTATGACAAGAATGAGGCATGTGGTAAATCCAGATGCAGTTTTAGCAGGAACACCACATGTAGGAAAGGCAAACCCATAAAAGTCTATTACAGTAAGTCAAATCACTGCCTCTTCCATGAAAAAAGGGGTACAGTGTTACCAGATGGTTAGCTCTTCCCTCTGGGAAATTGTGTCATATCAGGGATCCTGTGCTGGTCTATTCTGTGAGGTTCTGGTAGGGGCTATTATCAGATCAGAGTTAGTGGGAGAACCCCTTTGTCACTGAGCGCATTTGACAAAGACTGGAATGGCAGCAAAAAGTAGCTGAATATCATTCACAGAATCTTCTTTTCTACCTAATTATTTACAATCTATTTTCTAGCAGGTGCCCTTTGGTGAGCATTCATGAAACACAGTCTAATTCTATGGAAAGGCCCTTATTGTCAGCAGTTTCCCTATCTTGTTCTTTCAGTGTCCTTGACGTTCCAGCCCAACTCTTAACCCTGGCCCATAATCAATATGAATCCAACCTCTGGTTCTCTGTTCTTCCAAATCTAGTGCTTGAAATTCTCCCCATCCCTCACCACTGGTCAGGGCCACCTCGAAATGGTACATCATACTATGCATTAACACCTAGAAACCATTTTAAATTATTTTTCTTTCATAGTCACCTGGTCATAGGGAATTTCCCTTCAAGCCATTGAAATGAGCTGAAGGGGAAGATGTATGTATCACTGTAGGAAAAGAAGGTACTTTCTGCATCTGAACCACTTATACAACTCTTTGTACCTTTAGGACCTGCTCAAGTTGATCTCATATATGCTACTTGCGCTTGATGATGGAGTGCTGCTGTGCATATCCAGCTTCATGACTTGGTGGGTCAGTTGATGGCAATGTCATTTGCTTAGGTGATATAATAGTAATGTTCAAGAATTGAGTCTCTACCAGGGACCACTGACTCTGAGGAAGAGCTTGAAAGTGCTGGGGAAAAGAAGGAAGAAGTTGAAAAAAATAGTTCTTACCTAAATAAGTCTGGCTGTATTGAAATAGATTGAGAAGCAAAATTCACAAATTAAAGCTAAAAGAGCACCTGTAAGGATATAAATTCTCCAGCCTTCTGTTGCATATCAATAATACAAATGCAGGCAGAAAAAGTTGCCCTTTAATTCTCCCCTTTCAGTGTTCTTACTGATCCTGGCTATGTCATGGACAGTCTATAGTCACTAATTCTCCATATACCCTTCCTTTTGGTTTATCCTTTGCTTCTTTAGCTTACTGTGCCTCCCAACATTTAACGGTACTAAACATGTAGTGCTCTTTCTAGAATTCTTATATGCCATGGCATTTTTCCATCTTTTTATTGTGGAAATTTTCAAAGTATCAAAATCCTATGTATAAGACATCATCCAGCTTCAACAATTACAGTGCATCTTGACAATCTTGTTTCATCTATATCCCACTGTTTTAGCTTTTTCCCAACTGGAAAGGACTCAACCAGAACAACTGTAGAGGAGGAAAAGTTTAGTTGAGGGCTCACAGTTTCAGAGGTCTTAAGTCCATAGAAGGCCAGCTCCATTCCTTGGAGCTGGAGGTGAGGCTGAACATGATGGCGGGAGAGTGTGGTGGAGGGAAGCAGCTCACATCATGATCAGAAAGCAGAGAGAGTGAGTCTGCACTCTCCAGATGCAAAATATATACCCAAAGCACACTCCAATTCCCACCTCCTCCAGTCACACCCTACCACTTCAGTTACACTCACTTAATCCCTGTCAAGGGATTAAATCACTGATTGGGTTAAGACTTTCTTTCAACCCAAACATTTCTCTGAACTTTCTTGCATTGTCTCAAATGTGAGCTTTTGGAAGACACCTCACATCCAAACCATAACACCCATATCTATTTTTTCTTCCTATTCTGTCTGCCTTTTAATTATTTTAAAGCTAATTCCAGATATCACATCAATTTACCTGCATTTTATGATATAACTATAAAAAGCAAAAAAAAAGCATACCACACTTAAAAATTATTAATTCCTTAGTATTATCCAATATCCCATCAGTGATGTTTATTGTTTTGTCTTATAGCTTATCTGAGTCAGGACCTAAATAAGGTCCACAAAATGAGATTGTTTGATATATCTGTTAAGGCTATTTTAATCCATAGATTCTCCTCTCTTCGAAGATACATGTACTTGGGTTCTCTCTTTCTCCAGTTTATTTTGTTGAAATAAATTGGAGAAATAAATAAATTCATTTGTTCTGTAGACTTTGTCACAGTCTGGAGTTTGCTAATTGTATTTCCTTGTTTAACATGTTCCTCTATCCCAGTATTTCCTGAAATTTGGTAGTAAGATGAAGAGACTTGGTCAGATTCAGTTTAGTTTTTTCTTTACTTCCTCTTCCTGCATTTTAAAGAAGACTACACTGTAGGTGATATTCTGTGCAAATTCAAATTTTTTTCCAGACAATTGACAAATTTGAATATGGATTATGTATTCGATAACAGGTTATTGATTATTAAATTTCCTGATTTTGAAAAATAAACTATGTATTTATTACTGAAAAGTCATGATCTCTGAAACTCATTTTCAAGTGATTGAGTAAAAAAAAAAAAAGACTGTATGATATTTTATGTTTTACTGTATAGAGAGAAAATTCACATGTGGATAAATGTTAACCATAAGTGAATCTAGGTAAAGGATAGAGGATATCATGGTATTCTTTTGCAACTTTTCTCTATATAAATTTTAAGATTCTTAATAATTTAAAAGATCAAACAATTTATCTTTATTATTTTGTTTTTCTACAGCTTTTGATTTTGAAAACTTTAAATTTTATTTCACATAGCAATTTATTTTAATAAGATGTTTAATGTTTGTACATTGTTTTACTAGATTATTTTGCACTTTTACATTTGAAATGCTTTATATATTTTATCCCACAGTTTATTTTATTAATTCTTAACTCTTAAAAAATAAAATGCCACCATTTATAATTATCAGAATACTAGTATTGTTTGGCTCCTATGTTTCATTCACTGATGGCAGTAGCAACCTTTAACTTTTGAAGTAGTTGAGTTCCACTTTATCAAATAGCTGAAAGAGCAAAAATGAAAAATCTGTCTTGTAAGCATGCAGTTAATCGTTTAAACATTATCCTTCTACCTCAGCCTCTTTGGTCTTCACTCCTTTACCAACAAAAAAAATTGTTTGAGTAACTGAGAAGTTAATTAAAAGTGTTAGCTGGGTGCAGTGATGCATTTCTGTAATCCCATTTACTGAGCTGTAGGATCAAGAGTTTGAGGCCAGCCTGGGCAAGTCTGTAAGACCCTGTCTATAAAGAAAATGTTTATTGTTGTTCTGTAGGATGGTTTTTGATTTTGAGAATTTAGATATGTGTGCAAACTCAAATCTCCCATGGGTAGGTAGAGTTTCTGTGGAATGTCATTACAGGTTTGGTAAATGGTGTACATGAGGGGAGCTTAGAAACTTGGTCTATGTGGTGTGCCTGGGTTATATCACAGTGGTTAAAGGGGGCCAAGGACCACATTTTTGATTCCTGTGGTATGTGTTAGCAGCTGGTCTTCTGGATGATTGGTCTTTTATAAAGTCTGTTAGAATTCTAGGCACACTGATAATGCATATGCTTTTAGAATAAGTGAATGAGAACTGGCTGTCCTTATTTCTGTAATAAAAGAAATTCAATTATAGAAAAACTGTGGGTTTTTATATGTTAGGTTAATGACTAGATTTGCTTCATTAATGTCATCAATAAGCTAGTGTTTGTTTTTCATCTGTTATTAGCAATGAGCTGGAAATCAAAAATTGTCCACTTAACTTTGGTTGTAGTCAAATTATAGAATTTTTGTGTGTCATAATGCAAAATTGAAAATAACTTGTATGCCCACTAATGGAAAAACATTTAATTCAGTAACAAGCATATCCATGCACTTGTGTAATAGTTAGATAGATTAAGGTCAGTCTGTATTTTCTGATTTGAAAACAAATCTAAGACCTGAAAATAGCTTGCTGGAAAATACTGATCCCATTTTTTTTTTTTTTTGAAAAGCAACCATATTTGTGTTGTGTGTCTAAATCTAAATGCTTCAGAATATATTGAAGCCTAAACTACTGAATAATAAGAGATTGGGCAGGAAGAGTACTGGAAGGAGTAAAGTTACTATATTCTATACTTCGGTGTTGTAGCAGTTTTAAACACCAACAATATATTAATGTATTACTGTGTACTTATATAAATTAATGTGGATTGCAGTTTAACTATGTAAACATTACAAAGGAGTGAATATAATCTAATTAGTACAAATTATATAATTTCTTCTAATAGCTGATATGCATTCAGGATGGTTACCTTTCCCTGCTGACAGAAACTGGTGAAGTTCGTGAGGATCTTAAACTGCCAGAAGGTGAACTAGGCAAAGAAATAGAAGGGAAGTACAATGCAGGTGAAGATGTGCAGGTAAAGACCTACGAGAAGACTGTGTTTTTTAAACAATTTTATAAAAACTTTAGTCTACATTATTAAGTGTTAAAATATTTATAGTTCTTCTTTTCCCTTTTTCTTGGAGTGTCTTACAAAACCACAATCTGAGAAATTCTACTTGAGGAAACTTTAAAGAAAGTAGATGATTAGGGTGGGGGGTGGTTGCCCCTTTACAAAGTCCATATATACAAAATATCTGCAAATACACAGTATATGGTGAATTAAATATATCTTGTATATGTATTGCCTTCTGGGTAACTTTTGCCTGCATTTTTTCCTTCTAGGTGTCAGTCATGTGTGCAATGAGTGAAGAATATGCTGTAGCCATAAAGCCCTGCAAATAAATGGGATCAGGCATGAGCAAACAGTTTAGGTCTGAATCAACTGCAGATCTAAAGTTTGGTTCTAAGTTGTCACCAAAGCTATGGCCTTCATAAGCAACCTCATTTTTTTTTTAACTGTTTTGAAATTGTGCTGGTTCATTTTGCAGGTAGTTGGTAACTTAAAAAATCAAGATATATAATTCTTTTTTTTTAATTTTGTAAGTGTCTTTCCTATAACATTCCTGTGGTTTTCAGTATGTGAGTCCAAGAAACATAAAGCTTCAGCAAATGTGATTTGTCTGAGCAAATCTTTCCTTATTTTAAAAAAATTATTAGTAAACCAGGGTTTTAAAATAGATAATGTAGCATTTGGTGGTATTGAAATACCACATTTAAGTTGAATTACTCTGCATTCAGACTTAGTGTCATAGAATACATAGATTATGGTTTAAAATTGTCAGTTTTAGCTTATGTGTGGCAAACACAAATCTTTAAACAAACATCATGTTATCAAAAAGCGCCACTTACCTTGGTGGTTGTGTGGTTGTGTGGAATGATATACATTACCTTGGTCATACCATTCTTTGCCACATTATTGGTAGACTTAAACCTTACATGGTGGTTTTAGTACTTGCTTGTCATTGACAGAGGGACATTGAGCTGTTGAGTGAAAATGAGCAAATCAGACTGTAAAGGAGACAAAAAGGACGGTGGCAAAGGAGGTTGGTAAACTCTAGATTTTGACTTGAGACCTTTGTAATCAGCATAAAAAATAGAAAGTAGCTTTTTAGTTGTATATTTGCTTTTAACTTGTGTCCCCCTTAACCCCCTGGCATTTAAAGGACTGACCTGCTTTACAGCACACTATGAAGTGCTTTTTTTGCATCCATGCTGAACAAGTGTTGGTATATATCAGTAATTGCTTCTTTTCAACCATTTTTAAGTATTTTTTGATCTTAAAATATTAGTTAGACTAAAACTGGGAATTCTTAAGTTGATTTGGAATTCTTGACTTTTAAGTTGATTTGTTAAATTTATGCATATCTTTTCTAAAGTGAAATGAAAGTCAATCACAAAAGAAATGTTGCTTTATTTAGAATTATTATTTAACTTATTTTAAGTGTACGTATTTTTTATGTTTTATGTCTTAATTCAGTACTGATGTGAAATATAACTAGGAAAGAATTCTATAAGCCAAATTATTTTTTAAAGAGTTTCAGGTGACACCACAGCACTTCCGTTTCTTTTAAATTATTCATACACACACACACACACACGTATACATATATGTATATTTATATATACATATATATTCATTCCAAAATTTTAGACGTCATTATAGTGTTTGTGAGGACCTTTAACTCAATAGTAATGATTATATTGGAGTGAAATTTAGAACAAAATCACTTATCTCAGTAATGCCTTGATTCTCTAAGACAAGTTCTGAGATCTTTCCCATCATGCCTTGACCTCAAAGGCCTTTGTTCCTGTCATCTAGAGAAAAATATATATGATGATGTAACTGATCTAATCAGTGACTAGAAAGAGTGTTAGGAACATAAGATCTCCAAATTTTAGTTGCTTAATTTGTACACACTTTAAAATCTTGTCTTGGCCTTAGCAAACCCATTTGGACAAGAAGCAAGATACTTTAAGAGAAGTGCAAGGAAGAGGATTCTAAAGCACAAGAAATATTGAGGTTATAGTAATTGATTTTAGTATGACATTAGCTTTTGCCCATCCAAAGCACAATTAGGAATTAGCCTAAATTATTTCCAGTATTCTATTTAAGTATCTACTACATACTGCTCTAGATTCTGTAGTGCTGTAATCTCTGATGTGTATCTCACTTGACATTACCCATGAGAATTCCAGAAAGTTATTAATCTGTGCTGCTTGCTGGTCATTCATCTGGCCCCAGTTAGCCATATTAGAGTTCTTATTTAGTATTAGTTCTGGATTAGCATGCCCTTGTTCTTCCTAATTTGTCAAATTTCACATAAATATGTTTTCAATTGTGATATAAGGATGTACAAATATAATGCATCTCTATCTCCATACCTTGAATGGCAAAAGCTTTTTATGCATAAATATTGCATTTTAAATACTATACGAAATGTAAATACTCTAACATAATTATAATATAGATTTTAAAGATATGGGACTGTTTATTTTCACATAAGTCAATAGATGTTTCTCTAGAACAAAATATTTCATTTAGTAAAGCTTTATAAATTGTATTAAAAGGAAGCAGGGAACATATATTTTTTAACATAGAAAAGAAGTGACTTCATTCTTTTTGACATCAGAGAAATGTTAAAAATTGATTCCTACTATTTGTTGTACTTTTTTGTAGCAAATGTTAAATATCACAAGTTACCATGTGTAGAATGTAGATTGTCATGTTGATAGATTATACAATTATACACCATTTTTGTCTGTACACATTTCACCAGTTTATAGAAAGTATTAACAGGTTGACTATTTGTTTCTTTCTATGACAACATGTTTTATTTCTACTGTGAAGACTTTGTTACACCTTATTTGCTACAAAGTTGTATACTCTCTGACAGATTCAAATCATTGCTGCTTTGACTCAGCATTTGCATCATAACATAATCGTGATGTTCTTTCATGCTCCCCTCCAAGGGCTGTCAGTCACTTGAAGAAATTGTTGCTAACCAAGCTCTTGATTGAATTTCCCTTAATGGTGCAGATTTCTGTACCATGCTTTATATTAATTACCAAAACTCCTGCAGCCAGACTATGATATCTTTAATAGGAGATGCTGCAATAAAATGTTTAGGCTATAAACGTTGGGGACACAATTTTTCATTACAGCACAATGTGAGTGTGTACATGTGCACACGTAGCTTTGTATGTTTGTTCTTTTTCCAAAGTCCTTCCCACTATTAAAAGTACTGTAGTCTGGTAGTGCCTCAAATGTTGGTAACTTTTAAATTTTAATTTACAACTTTTCCAGAATTTGTTTTTGTACTTTAAGGTTTCTCAATTAGATTGTTTCTAGTTGAGCTGTAATTTGAATGCATTATTCTCAGGGCTGTTTGTGCTAAGAGCTGAAGTTTCATTATTTTAAAGCTAACTGCCTAAAAGTATATTGCAAACTATTCCCAAATTGTAACACTGTACTACATACATACAAAAAATCCTTAATAGCAACATATTTAAACTACATGCTAGGTATTTAAGAAAAATGGAAATATTAGTGCAGTTATACTGAAACCTTGCCATATTTTCCATTTTAGAACAGAATTGGGTGGTCTTATCTTGGAGTCCTATTCTTAGTAACATATTTGATAGCATTCCTTTGGCATGGACCCCAAAGATGGTTTTAGAGCCAAACATTCATGTAGTGGTTCTCAAACATATTTAGGGATAACACACAGAAAATTCATAATGCTCTTTTGGGTACCTTAAAATGTTTACATATTGAATTCTGTAATATTAACTAGGAACACATTTCCTATGAGAAAATGTGGCTCTTAAGCAGTATAAGAGCAAAAATATAAACATATTTCCATAAACAAGTATGTTGTACTGATAGTTCTGATAATTTCAAATTTTCCAATATTACCTAGGCATATTTCATAGGTTTCAAGCTTTTTTTTTTTCCCCTGCCAGCATTCAGACAAGTAACAGGCAACAAAGATTTAAGAAAAATTTACAGCAAAAAATCCGAAAATTGAGAAAATTCAATCTGTTAACTTTGATCTATTGAATTTTTTCCTCTGAATTGGTATACAGCATCATTATTTGATTTCAGCAGGGAACATTTGGATTTAGTTTACAGAACACAGATGTTCTGTGGGAACATGGCTTAAAGTCACTTTGTAATTTAATCTTTTTCCATTAAATAAACATCTGAACACCAACTTAACTACCAAGTGAGGTCAAGTGCCTGAAAAGTGCTATATACATCTAACAAATGTTTTTTCTTTATGTGACAGATGCATCTTAAAGCAGTGCATACCAAGCTTTCACCTGCTAGAAAAATACTTTTGCCAAACTTTGTCATTCACCACTAGTCCCTTTCCTTTACAACAGAACTCTCTCATAAAAAGAGAGATGCTCTGATTTATTTGAAGTCTCTAAAACTATTTCTTGTTATTGGTAGAATTAGTTTTATCTTAGTTCAAGAATGCACTTTTTAAAAACCCTGGACATTAAAGTCTATTCAGCAATGTCTGAGCAGCTTGTCAAGTAAATTGTGATCTTTCTTGAGCAAAATTCTTTATTGTGGTTAATATCTACTAGAAGCACTCTTTTGCTTATTACAAAGCATAATGAAAATTGCTAGTTCTATACTAACATAATGAAAATGACTAGTTCTATAATCAGTTTATGTACTTTCGTCTTCTTCCCCCAAAATGAAATAGTTGAAACTGCATTATCTAATCCGTTGGCACTTTATTAGTAGTACATTTTATTTTATTTATCTTAGGTGTAGAACAACTCTTGCTTTTACTTGCAGAGACTCAAATGTTTTCGCTAAAACTTTAAATATGTAGAATGAATATTATAATTGTGCATTTTACATTTCAAAAATGGGTAAAATCCACTTGTGAAATCTTTTGGCTATACTAAAATATCCTTTAAAATGTAGATGGTAAATGTCAGTTATAACATTTTGTTACCTTAAGATATATTTGTCTGTTAACTATCAGTTATATTAAATAAAGTTAATTTAACAGCTTGCACTATTTTTGTATATGTACATTCTTCAAAATGTTTTCTCACTAGAAAATTGTATTATTTAATATGTATATATTTATATATATAACATATATACATGTATTTATATTCTAGGACCTTATTTAGAGAGTACACCAGCTTTCTGGCTAAGAATGTTAATTTTTAAATTTTAGTTCCAGGTTAGACCACAATTTTGCTTTTATTTTTATGTTCTTATTAGTTTTTAAAGTCACATAAAAACAGTCACTTGGTTCAGAATTCAACAGGTTCAAGAATGTAAAAATACCTTCCACTCTTCTTCTCTTTCCTGTGTACCCTTCCAGAAGCACTTAGTACAAGAGAGGTTAATATTCCTCTCTCTCCTGACCTCCTAGAGTCTGAGGTGTTCCTTCCCTGCTAGCTGAGATTGCTGTTATTTCCACAGTGACATAAGTGGTTTGGTGAGTCCCTGAAGCAATCTTCACCCTTCTTTCATCCTTACTGTGTCTAGTCCATACCACTGAACAGGTTCATCCTTAGGCAGCTCAACAGTTTCTTCCTTCTATACACTGAACAGTTCCAGACCATCTCTCCTGACCTGTGAGCCATGCCAGGGCTACAAGGGCAATTGTTCCCTTGTATCCATGATCATTATTACTAATTTAACCTTCCAAACCCAGAAAGCAGAGTTGCTGGTAAAAGAAATAGCAAATTAGTCTTTCAACCCCATGCCCTGCTTTTTCTTTTTCTTTTTTACCTTTTGCTACATGCAAATACTAGAAGCCCAGTTTCTCAGAGGTATACATGGGAAGTTTAAAACAAATTAGTGAAAAGGGCTAATTATGTGTTGTGTGTCTCTTAAAGCCTGTCTCCCTCTCTCCTTGCACCCCCTGCCCACAATTAAACATTTTATCCAAATAGGAGGTACCTTTCTGTGAATCACCAGATTTAGAATTCATGCTGTCTCAAGTGTGTCCTCCACCAGGAACTTAAAACATCTATTCCTGTAATACATTCAGCAATACCATTTACAATCACTATGTATATATTGTCTCAAAAAGACCTCTTTACAAAATCATATCAGATCATCAATCAATTTGTGAATTATTTCTGAATCTAGTCAAAATAATGCATTGGCTACACCCATAGATGTTTTCCAACACATCTGTGACTTGTGTCCATTATTCAGGAGAGGCAAAAAGGCTTGACAACTCCAGTTGTTCTCGGATCCCCCCAACACACACACATTCTAACTGGGAGAACTGATAAACATCTACCTGACATTCATAGTGCATTTGCTTTCTTTGTTCACATTATATGTGTGAGTTTCATTTAAATTGTGCATGTTGCTGTTCAGTTTGCTATCCAACCAGTGAGGGTGAATCTTTTGGATATATATCAAACATACCTGAATTAGAGAACATACCTTCCTTTCAAAGGCAAATAGAACTTCGATAAAAAAGTATCATATTTAGGGCACAAAGAAAACAGTTTCTGTAAAGTAGAAATTTTAAGAAATAGGGCTGAGATTTAGCTCCGTTTTAGAGTACTTGCCTAGCATGCCTGGGTCTCTGGGTTTCATCCCAGCATTGCAAAAAGGAAAGAAAAGTAAATAAACAACAGTCTATGATACTAATTCCAAGTGAAATTAAAAACTAGAAAATAAAATGACCTTCTAATTGGAAATTCAAAACCTATTATACAAGCTTACAACAAAAGTAGAAACACATAAAAACTTCCTGAAAGATAATGATTAATTACTGTATATCAAAATCTATATAAAGTAATATCAGAGGGAAATTCATAGTCCTAACTTTTGTATCAACAAAAAAAAAAGGTGAACATAAGTGAGTTAAATTTCTGAAACAGCCAGAAAAATAAACCAAAAGAAAACATGGAAGGAAATGACAAAGATAAAACCAGAAGTTGAGATAGAAAAAGCAAATTAAAAAAAAAAATCTTTGAAACAGACTAATGGAATGGAAAAATCAGCTAATTTAAGGAAAATGAATAAAGTACGAATATTAAAAAAAGACAAGGAAAAATAGCAATGCAAAAGAAAACACAGGAAACTGAAAAATGCAAATAAAATTGAAAACCCAACGTGATAATTTCTTAGAAAAATACAATTATTAAAATTGATCTCAGAGTAGATAGAAAGTTTAAATAGAATAATTTTAATAAAGTTATCAAAAAACACACAAAGAACCAAACACTTACGGGGCTGGGGCTGTAGCTCAGTGGTAGAGCACTTGCCTAGCATGCATGAGGCACTGGGTTCAAACCTCAGCACCACATATAAATAATAAATGAATAAAATAAAAATGCATCAACAACTAAAAATATATTTAAAGAAAAAACACTTAAAAGCAAAACCAAGTCCAAGTAGTTTCACGGTAGAATTTTACAAAACCTTTAGAGTCCAGATGGTCCCAATATTACACAAATTGTTTTGGAATAAAAAAAAAAGGAAAATGCCTAAACTCTATGGAACAACTATAACTGATACCTAAAACTGGTAAGAGTACCAAAATAAATACAATGATGCAAACAATAATGTATTTAGGAATACATTATTAGATTTTAGGTTGAAACACCATATGAAGAAAATAATATACCATGACTATATGGACTTTATGTCAGGAATACAAGAATGATTCAATTTTAGAAAATCAATTCACTGTCATAAGAAATATATTAATGTGTTAGGAAATCAACCCCCCTCCTCCTCCTCACCAGGGATTGAACCCCAGGAGCACTTAATCACTAAGCCACAATCCCAACCGTTTTTATTTTATTTTGAGACAGAGCCTTGCTAAGTTGCTTAGGGCCTCCCTAAGCAAACTCCAAACACCAGCCTTTTACTTAATAGAGAAATGCTAAAGGCATTCTTACTAAGGTCAAGAACCAGGCAAGAAAGCCCACTATTTTGGCCACTATTAAATTGTTCTACAAGTATTAGCCAGGGCAATTGGACAATAGAAAATAATTAAGACACATTAGAAGTATAAAGATAAAATAAAAAATAAGACTTTTTTGTTTTCAGATGATCCAATAGTTACCTGGAAAGTCCCAGAGAATCAATAAAGCTAACTCTAATATTAAAATTATTCAGTAAGGTAGCAGAATATAAAATTAGCGTGCAAAGGGTGGGCTGTAGCCCTTCTGTACAAACAACAAGATACTGAGAACAAACATTACTACTAAAGAATATTAGTTTTAAAGTCTTGGTCCTATGTATGCATGACTCTGTTATAGCCATTAATGAAAGCTAAGGGGGCCCAGGCTGAGTAACTGCTGCTTGCTGTTTGTTTTTGTGCTGCTCTCTAATTTTATTAGAGAACATTAAAAACTGTGATTAAAAAGTTTATGCTTCCTTCAGTGCATCTCTTGATGTGTATTTAGAAGGATGTAAGTTATATGTTATTCTTAACTGATTGCAGTTTCAGCTAGGTAAAATTGTTTTGGTTATATAATGCTACAGGAATTCTGAATATTAAGAACCTTTAAGATAATAAGTACCATTTTTATTTCTTGACCTTTAAAATAAGGTCAAATATATTTTTCACCATTTAATTTTTTAAATTTATTTATTTAAATGCATTCAAGTCATAGTACATATATAGAGCTCAATTTTCCATCTCTCTGGTTGCAAACAAGATAGAGTCACACCATTTGTGTCTTTGTACATGCACCTACGGTAGTGATATCCATCTCATGCAACCATTTTTTCTACTCCCATTCCCTCTCCTGGATTACTACTTTTTTCAACTTATTTAATCATTTTTCCCATTGGATATTTAGATTATTTCTATTTTAACTATTTTAAATAATGCTTTGATAAAATTTTTAATTGAAATTATCTTCTTATGTGAAGAAATGACTATGAAAGAAAATATAAAGAAGCAAAAAAGATAATGCATGAATATATCTAAAATTCCACTTGCTCAGAAACAGCTATTTAATGTTTGGAGGCATTCAAGCCTCTGTGTGTGTGTGTGTGTGTGTGTGTGTGTGTGTGTGTGGTTATATATCATGTCTATCTCCTTTCAATAACATACATTTAAGAAAACTGGTGGTACTATACATGTTTTTAGTTAAAAAATCTTTTTATTCAGAAATAATTAAAATCTTGTCAAAGCTTGCAAAAATAGTTCAAGAACAGCCACACACACCACTATTCATACTTTTACCTATCCATTTTCCCCATCTCTCTCTGTGCTAATGTTTGCTGTTTGTATCTCGTTGTTTGCACAGCAAGGCTGCCACCCATCCTTTGCCAAAGCTGTGCAGTTTGTTTCCATAAGGCTGTTTACACCACAATGTCATTTGAATACATTTTTCCAGAGACAGTGCAATGCCTCATGATGCTAGCCAAGTGACACTTTGTGGCACATGGCACAGAAAGAAATGAAATGACATTTTTGCTACACATATGAACCCTATTATTTTTACAGTGCTTAATTGATGATAACTGATGAAAATTTGTTCACAAAAAGGGAAATTTAGACTTTTTTTTCCCTTTATGAATCAGCTTCTAGCAAATAGGATGGGTTTTAATAATTAAATTTCAGAGATGCAGACATTGTCTACTTTCTATATTACAGTATGATCGTCTGTGCCATTCATTAATAGAGTTGAAGTCTTCCAAAAGAGAGCACTACAGAATACCATGGATCTTCTGCTCCTGTAAGGAACTTTGATGCATGAGTCCAGAAACAGATAAAGAGCTGCAGGAAAAGCAGATGTATAAATACAAATAGACCATGCCAGATAACTATTTGGAGTCCTGTTTGTCTAAATATCATGGTATTTTTTCATGGTTCATAATACATTTTGATACTTTCATAGATAAATGTTTAATAGCTTGTTTATAAACATTCACAAACATTCATAAGCATAACTTTAATCTTTCCAGTACAAAATACTAGTGTAGATTGTTAAAGTTTTATGTTGACCACAAGGTTTATGTTTTTGCACATATACATTGATCTATACATTTTAAGTTAGAAAAATAAAAAGGTAATATTGTCTTATTGTCTAGACAATATTGTAATATTGTCTTCTCTCCACTGTTTTGCCATAAGTGGCAAACACACATATAGGTGTTTGTTTATGTTTTGGAGCTCTCTATTCCATTTGTCTATATGCCTAGCCTTGAAACAATATTTTACTGTTTTAATTATGGTATCTAAAACAAATCTTAGTCCAACAGAGTCCTCCCATTTTATTCTAACATCACATTGAATCCACAAGTCAGTCTTGGAAAACTAACATCTTTAGTATATTAGGTCTATCAACTTGTCAACATCCTTCTACTGATTTGGGAATTCTTTAATCCCCTCCCATACATGTGTGTATATGCATATGTGTGTGTGTGTGTATACATACACATATACACATATACACACATAGATGACATAGTTATATAGGGATGACAGATAACTATTCAGAGTGCTGTTTGCCTAAATGTCATAGCAATTTTTTTTTAGCAATTATATATAGAGAGATAGAGAGAGAGAGATCTTTCACATCTTTTATTACCTTTTTCTTGGTTATTTTATTTTATTTTTGGCACCAGGGATTGAACTTAGGAGTACTCGACCACTGAGCCACATCCGCAGCCCTATTTTGTGTTTTATGTAGAGACAGGGTCTCACTGAGTTGCTTAGCGCCTCGCCGTTGCTGAGGCTGGCTTTGAATTTATAATTCTCCTGTCTCAGCCTCCCTAAGTGCTGGGATTACAGGCATGCACTACTGTACCCGGCTTCTTGGTTATTTTATATATTTTATGGTACTGGAAATGATATCTTCTTAAAATTCCATTTTCTAATTTATTGCTGATTAATAGATATGCATTTGGTTTTAGTACATAAACTTTGCATCCAGAAATATTGATAAATTCACAAACTAATTCTGATCATTTTTCTATAGAGTCTTAAATTTTGTACAGATACAATTCTATCAAACAAAAATAACATACATGATATATTTCTGGGTATGGCTTGCTAGTAATTTATCTGTGACTATGGTGTGTGTGTGTTGGATGTAACAATTTTTCTTTCTTGAAATGTTCTTGTCAGGTTTTAGCTTTTAGTGTCACGGTTATTTTGTCCTAATAAAATGAGTTGGGTGTCTCTAATTTTCTATTATCTGAATTTGTATAAAATTGGTGTCATTGCCTATTGGCTGTATGCAGTTGGTCAATTTAGGAAATGATAGTGGTAGAGCATGCCAGGTTTCAACTCCCAATACCAACAACAATGCCAAGTAGCAGAAGTAAGGAACTGAGAAGAACTGGGAAGGAGCAAAAGTAAATATAAAAGTGCTACAGAAAACTGAGGCTTAATCCTGACAGGGATCTTCCATGAAGCCATGCCGAATGTACATCTGAACTGTCCACCCGGGAGCAGGAGTAGCAACCATATTTGTGCAAATGAAATTTGATAGCACCCCACACACACATTTTTCACTTCTACCCCAGGGTTTCTCTCAAAAGAGGTATGGGTCACTTGTGGGAACCTTCCTACCAACACTCACACATTTACAATATAGAAGTGGAAGGGAGGTAACACCTTAAGATCAGCCATTTTTCAATGAAGGACAAGAAACTGGATAAATGCTCCCCTGAATTGGAATAAAAGGTAAACAGACAGAATGGGAATTTGGACATAAAGCTGATACAGTTGGCATTATTTCTTCCTCAGTTGCTTGACAAAATTCACTAATGAAGGTATCATTCATTTTCCTTATAGAAAGGTTTTAAAAACTTCACTCATTTCTGCCAGGTGTGGTGGTGAATACCTGTAATCCCAGCAACTGAGGAAGCTGAGGCAGGAAGATTAAAAATTCAAGGCCAGCCTGGGAAACTTAGCAAAACTCTGTCTCAAAATTAAAAATGGTAGGGGATGGGTAGAGCTGGGAGTGTAGCTCAGTGGTAGAGCATGCCAGGTTTCAACTCCCAATACCAACAACAAAAACAAGTCATTTAAAAGATATAGAAATATCCAGGCATCCTAATTCTTCTTGTAGACCTTTCTTATTTATTTTGCCATGTTTTGGCATACAGTAAAATGTCTTATTATTTTAATTGAAATGTAAGGTAGAAAAATGGCAGATCATAATTTACAGCTTAATGAGTTTTCACAGAACAAACATACTTGGTAATATAAACATCAAGTTCAAGACAGAGAACACGGGGGGCGGTTCCAAGATGGCGGCCTAGACAGTCCACTCTGCGCTAGGCTCTCAGGGACCAAAGCTGGAAGTGGTGGAGGTGCCGTTTTCCAGCCAGCTTCCTGGCATCATTCTGCAGCTCAACATCCCATGCAGGAATTTCGCTCGTGTATGTGTGAGTACAGGATCACCGGGAGGCAGCGGTAGCCAGGAGGCGTGG
>PVHX01015580.1:0-46175 GCA_004024805.1 Geosciurus inauris
AAGTTCATTTACATCTGTGGTAAACTTTATTTTGATGAAAAGTTGCACTAGTATTTTACCACAAGATGAAAAAAAAAAGATGAGCATCATTTAAAAATTAATGTATTTAAAATACAGAGAAAAAACATGTATATAATATATCAGGCTTTGTTTTGAATGGAATCTTTTCCCCCAATCCTTAATGTAAAGATCTTGTGCTGTAACTTTTAAAGCCATACAAATAAGAGTGCTAAACTGTGGACTTAAAAGTAGGTGTGTAAATATTTTTAATCAGTATTACATAGAAAATAAAATATAACAACTACATAAAATAAAAAAAAATTAAAAAAAAAAAAAAACAAAAAACAAATCCTACCTTCCACATTTACTAGTGATGTACTGTTGGGTATATCAGTTAAATTTCATTAACCTCAATTCCTCATTTTTGTAATAGAGTTTATACTATGTAACTAAAAGCACTGCTTACAATCTAGCAGAATGCCTGGCCCATAGTAAATGTTCAATAAATATTAATACCACATATTCCCATTATACATTTAGTCAAAGATGTATATTTATATCTGTGCCAGTTTTTCCTAAACACCTGTCCTAAAGGTTCATTAGTTCATAGGGAGAGTTCTGGATTCAGCAATGCTCCTTTTTCCATGCTTTCACTTCCCATTTTCAAATATCTCCTGTCAAACATGGTATAAAGAAATTAAGTGGAAATTCCAGAAATAAGCAATTCAAAGTTTTAAAGTATGTGCCATTCTGAGTGGTGTAAAGAAATCTAGAGTCATTCCTTTCTGCCCTGCCCAGGACATGAATCATGCTTTTGTCCAGATTATCTACTCTGTAAATGGAACTCAACCACTAGTCCCTTAATAGTCATCTCAGTTATCAGATGAACTGCTAGGCTATGAGAGCGCTTATCTGTAAGTAATTCTTATTTTACTTAATAATGGCCCCAAAGGGCAAGAGTAGTGATGTCAGAAATTTGGACATGCCAAAGAGAAGCCATAAAGTGCTTCCTTTAAGAGAAATAGTGGAAGTTCTCAAGTGTATAAGGAAAGAAAAAAAATCATATGCAGAAGTTGCTAAAATCTATGGAAAGTCAGTGCTATTAATCTCCTACTCTGCCTAATTTATAAGTTAAACCTGATGATAGGTATGTATGTATATAGTACCTTTAGAGTTCAGTACCGTCCCTGGTTTTTGGTAAGCACTGAGGGTTTCGGTACATATTTCCCATTGATAAGCGAGAGACTGTTGAATGTAAAAAGAAATATTTGGTGGGCTGGGGTTGTGGCTCAGAGGTTGAGTGCTGCCTCGCATGTGTGAGGCACTGAGTTCGATCCTCAGCACTACATAAAAATAAATAAAGGTATTATGTTCATCTACAACTAAAAGAAATATTAAAAAAAGAAAAGAAAAGAAATATTTGGTAAGTGACTTGGGGTGAAGGCATGATCTCCACGGGGCATTTCTGGAAACTCTTGTTTTTCTTCACAATTCTATTCTAATGCTAACCCACTCTGTGTTTCTCTAGCCATATCCACTCCATCTTTTTCTTTTTTAAGCCTTCCTTTTACATTTCCTCTCCTACCATGTGGCTTTACACATGAAGTGAAATTTAGTATTCTTTTGGCTTTCTTGAATTTCATTTTATGCTCATCACCAAACTTGACAAAGCTTTGTCCTTGAGTATTACTGTCTTAGGATGTGGACACATTAGTCATTTTAAATAATTGTCCTGTCACCTGTGATGTGCATGATCATATATAGTCACACACTGTACATGTGTCCACAACTGGCCTTATAAGCATGGGATGAGATAGGCAAACTTAAGAGGACTCTGTAACATATTGCTGTGAACGCCTAAATAAGTCCTCAATAAAGGATACAAGATGGCAACACTCATGGGGGGAATAAGATTTCACCAAAACAGTAGTTTATAAAAGCTTGCCCTTTTTTCCCTCTGTTCTTTCTTGTCCCATTTTGTTGCATGAAGTTTGGTATCTTGTATCAAAGTTGATTCCACTGATTGTGAGAAAGTGAAAAAAAAAAAGATTTTCTTCCTCATTGAGAGTGACATAAGATGCCATCATCAGACAGGAGCATTTTAAAGATCCATATCGTTGATGAATTAATGAAGAAACAATGATTAAATTGTGGATATTTGTTGTGTAGTCCATGGATGTAAACTATGACACTTGTGACCACCAGTCATTGTCATTTGAAAAGGAATGACAAGGTTTTAAGGAATGCTAACATCTTCTTTTTAGTAAGATTGCAAATAATAACATTTCAGAAATTCAGAACATCCCTTTTCTCTAGCCCACTTTACAAGCTACAGAAGAGCCATTCTGAGGAGTACATATGTCATCAAGTATAAGGTCTCTAAGAGAGGGACCTGGATATGAATGTAGAAGTCAGAAATTGTCAAACACCTGATGTTATTTTCCCTGGGACCAGTTCTAAGAAGATGCAAATACCATAATTCCTTGGGAGCAATTAGGCCTTCTGAAGCCTTCTGCTGAGAAAACACATTTCATCTCAATTTCCAAGTCCTCGCCCATCACACCAGGATCCTAGGGAGCTGTGGGGCTTTCCCTACTGGGGATTAGATCCTTCATAACAAGGTCTTTCTTACTGGTGTTCCTCTAATGATACCTCTTCTACCATATTGCATATTGAACAGTACAACTCTAGCTTCTTCAGGTGTGCTACCAATCTTTACTAAATACAAGCCGTCAGACTGGTACTAACCAGACTGGGCCAGTGCCATTAATTCTCTACTTATGCATGGGTCTCAAATGTGCTCCCATTAAATCTGATGGCCACTGGAAACCACCCTGGGAATTCTCTTAGTTTTGCCCGTTGTGACACCACTTCTACACTTCAACTCTTTGCCATAGTTACCCTCACCAAAGCCCTGCAGTATTGTGAAACAAGGATCTGGAATTGAATCCCCCTTCACTCAAGACCTCAGATGCACAGAACCCAATCTGTACTGCCTTTGAGACCTACTTCAAAGACCAAGTCTGGGCAGAATTTTGTATTTCATTTATACCACCAATCTAACTTCTAACCTGAATTTCATGATATTTTCTTTATTTGGCCCAGAATATTACTGCAGTCAGGATTTTTAAGACTCATTTTCATTCTTTTTTCGGTTCCCAGTTTCACTGGACCTTCACAATCATTTCTAAACTAGGAATGGTATCTTGCATTAAAGTTGATTTTGCTGATTGACTGTGAGAAAGTCAAAAAAATTTTTTTTTTCCTCATTGAGAGTGACATGAGATGCCATCATCAGACAGGAACATTTTCAAGATCTATATGGCTGATGAATTAATGAATAAACAATAATTAAATTGTGGATATTTATCATGTAGTCCATGGATGCAAACTATGACACTTGTGACCACTAGTCATTGCCATTTTCTTAGCCTTGGACCCCAGAGAAGCTCTGTCATATTGAGTCAGGTATTCAGATGCCTTCTAAAAGCTAATGAGCTTATAAAGCACTGGTCTATTTAAATTGTCAGCTCCTTCTATGGCTTTCACTGATAAGATTCTGTCTTGGCACTCAAGGTTCTGGTTTGAGCTTGGCTATTAACCTCTTTCCTCCATTTGTTTTTGATCCTGATGTTCAGGCAACTTCTTGAATTGTTTCTGTCTAGATCACAGATAATATTTTTTTTGTTGTTTATTTTTAATTTTTTGAAAGAACATAGAAACTTACTTCATCAATGAGCAGGCCAGGTTGTCCTATATCTTCCTTCTACTAGTGCGAGAAATAATGTCTTTTTTTTTTTTTTTTGGTTCTGGGATTGAACCCAGGTCTTTGTGCATGAGAAGCAAACACTCTATCAGCTGAGCTATATCCCCAGCCCTGGAATAATGTCTTGGTTTTTGCATATCTTTAAAATAAAGTTATGGTGGTGCTGTCTCCTTTCTTAGACAGTTGGCTAAAGCTAAGTGTATGTGAGATAATTTGATAAATGATGGCATAGTGTACAAATATAAGAAGTGTACAAGTGGACTCCTTCCATTCAAAGTGCTACACACCAAGTGATGCCTCCATGTTAAGTTGAGCTGCCATTCTATTTCTAATATAGACAATGAATATTCAAAGCAAAGGCTGTGCAAGTGCTTCTAGTTATTATATTTTGGTATATTTTAGCCATTTCAATCTGTGAAAATACCCTCCTTTCAAACAAGGAACAGTTTTAGTTAGTGGAATCAAGATCAATGAGACAAAAGAATGGGATTTATAAAAGGGCAAAGCCAAGAAAAAAATCAGGATCTGGACATGGCAATGCTGTGACTCCATCTGACCTTCTTTTTAACTGAATCATATTTCTGGAATATGATCAGCTTAATGAGAGTCATTATACCAGGATAAGTCTTGGGCTGGTGTATGTAATTCCGGCCCCTTGCCCTCTCTCTCAGGGTTTGCATATTAGATGATGCTGAAGCTATAGTATTTCAGGACTGGATAAAGTCACCAATTTTTCATTCCAGTCCCCTTGGCTAAAAACCTTGGACACACTTTGTACCTTTATTATCACCTGAGGAGGATGTGATGCCCTCTAGGGCTTCTTAGACCAATGTTATATTTAATGTTGGCCAAAGCTGTTTTCCTTGAGTCAAATATACAACTTATGTAGGATTATATGTGGGGTAGTGCTATATGAGATAAGGAAGCACTTAACAAAATTTTCATTTTATTTAAATCCTTAGGATCATTTTATCTCAAAAATAGCATTACTTTGAAAGAGCAATAGTAGAAATGTAAATAAATACCACTGCACCTTGATGTTTTGACCTCCAGGTAATTTATCTAAGAGTAGGAAATTATTCTGAGGTTCAAACATTTCCTTAAGCAACCATATTACCCTAGTTATTTTTAGTTTTTCAGAATTAATTTTACTTTGAAATGATTCTTACATACATATTTAGTGCAGCATGTGTCTTAGAAATTATTACTTTTAAAAAGGCAGGAATCCATTGAGCAAATTGACAATAGAAATCAGTAGTAAGTTTCTTACCACAGTAACATTAGTTCCTTTAATAAATTTAGTGGAAAGAAAATCTATAAAATCTGATGTGATTTTCCCTTCCGTGATACATTTATTGCTCTCTTTTTTAATTACCCAGAGCCTATGCTGCTCTTACTATCTTTAGAACACTGGGAAAGTTATTAGTTTCTGCACATCTTAGTTTCCTTAGCTGCTAAATGGGATGGTTTTCAAGATCAAATAATTTAATTCATGTGCAGAGTACATGGTAAGCTCTCCATAAATACCAGTCATTATGATTATTGAAGACAGGTGGCTTTTACATAAAATTGCATATCCTTTGTTATAAAGATTTTGTATGTTTTTAAGACTTAAAAATGAATGTTAGTGCAAATCATTCTATTTTTAGAATTATTCTAAACAGTTTTAGAACATTTTGCTTTAGCCACATAAAATCTACTTTTCAATTAGAAACCATGTTTCCAATTGTCTTTAGTTTTAATCATTTTGGTGGTAAGTGCTACCCATGCTTTTTTGCATGCTTGCTATGGGTCAGGCATTTTCCAAGACACTTTGGGAGATTTAAACATGAAAAATACCATCACTCTCCTTAAACTGCTTATTATATAATGGTAGAAATAGGTGTACTAATAAACAACTATAATAATAAAACTGAAAAAATGCTTTACAAGAAACAGATGAAAATATTGAAGAAAGAAGAGGAAGCATACATTATATCAGTGGAATAAGGAAAATCTTTGCGTGTTAGTAGAATTTTTGTTCATGCAGAACATTTTAGGCAGTGGGAACCAGGAAAGGAAAGACACTTACATGTAAAAGTGCAGAGAATGTTCAGGGAATAAACATTAAGTGTTTGACATTGAAAGCATGGGGCTGGAAGGGGATAAGTCCATAAAGGTTTTGTGGCCTATCTCAAGACTGACTATGTCCAGATGAAAGAGGGTGAGGGCAGAAAGAACTTGCTCACTGCAGCTGTGGGCTGCAGAGGTGTGGGCAGCTAATGAAAATTTTGTACAGGTGGAAGTAGTACTTCATAAGGAATGAGATGCGAAGAACAAAGGGAGAGAGACAAAGATGACTCTGGTTCTAACCTTATATGCCTAAAATAACAGGTGTATTGATGTATAATGTTGTATTAATGTATAATGTATATTGGTGTATAATGATACTACTAAGAAAAGCATAATGAAAGTGTAGTGCAGGTTTCAGTTAGCTATGTTGAATTTTAAAAGTGCATGGGATTTCCTAATGAATATGTCTAAAAAAGAATGAAAAGTCTGGTTCTGTTATTCAGGGGAGTGGTTGGATGTTAGTGATTTGGGAGTCATCCACAGAGTAGTAATGATGAAGCTATGAGAAAGAATGTATGGAAGTCCATTCATAATTCCAACCTATACTGTAGATCAAAACCAGGTTTGAAAATTGTCTAATTCCTAAAGTAAGTTATATTACTTTAAGTTTCTGCTTTATGATCATTGTTCTTATTTTGTTATGTATTTTTCATTTGTAGCTCATGATTTTTAAGTTCTCTTTGGCTCCTTCTGTCTTTTGTCTCTCTCCTCCTCTCTATTCTTCATACTAAATTTCTTTGTTCTTTCTGATACTTTTGTCTTCTAATGCAATCAGAAATGAATTTCTGATTTTTGGACCATTACTCCATGATATCCTATATGATCCACTAAAATGTTCTGAACATCAGTTATGAAACTATGGAAATTTATTAATTTATTTTGACAAATGTTTCCAAAAATCTGCAATCTACAACTCCAGCCAAATTTACACTAAGAAGATTTTGTTCTTTCTGGATAGACAAAAGTTTGCTTTCCTCTTTAGACATAGTAGATATTCAGCAAATATTTGTTATATACTGACTGTGTTCCTGGTACTAAGAATTTTTGCTGAGCAGAACATGTCCTGCTTTCTTTCAAAGGAAATTATTATACTGGAATTTGAGAAAAAGAAAAAAGTCCTGATTTTTCTGTGCTTTTGAAAACTTTACTAGAAGTACAGAAGGTGTGCAGAAAAACAGGATCAATGTGCAATGTGCAAATCAGGGATTTTTCCATTTCTTGGGCTTTGGTAGGTCCAGAAGGCAATGTTGTTCTGAGGCTGGTTCAGGGTGGAATGAAGGTTGTTGCTGGACATGGATTCCTGTCAGTGTGAACAAAGTCCTTCACTTGGCCTGATTCATCTTAAGGCTTCTTTCTTCCTAACAGTCTCTTTCCTGTGGCTCCTGGATGCAGTGAAAGGGGAGTCTAATTGAAATGACTAGGGTTAATATATTGCATTTTAAAATAAATTTTATATTAAAGGTCTTTATTTTCTTTAATTTTCCTTTTAAACCCCTTTTGACTTGAAGAAAATGAGAATGAAAAATTATGCAAAACTATAATAGTTTGTAACTTTCCTTAACAAACATAAAACCTGAGCACCACAAACGATGATATGAAATAATATCTGAAAAGAAAATGACTTTTCACAGCAGGGTGCAAACCTCTGCAACTAGAAGACCTTGTTATACTTACTTTCAGTAAATCTGCTGAATTGTACTCAACTTACAAAAAAAAAAAAAAAAAAAGAGAGAGAGAGAGAGACATTTACCTCTGTCTCATCTCCAAAACAACTCATTCTCACTTGGCTCTGAAATTCAAAAATGGATTCAAGGATACTGTGTAGATTATAACTGCTTTTATATGTGTTCCCTACCTTGCTATATACCAATAGGCAAAATGTTACTCACTGGTTGTTTCAAACTTGAATTTGATGGTATTTTGATGTTGACTATAATGAAAAATAATTTTAATTAGAAAGCTGGAGTGGTAGAGTTGAGAGAGAATAGGATTTAAAGCCAGGAAACAGTTTTCAGTGCCATCTACTCCATTTGTGTGACTATAAAACATCTTTTGAACTTGCTGAACATTAGCCAGCTAGGTTTTTAAAGTAAGATTTATAATGATTATTCTCCTACTTTTCACATAGAATTGTTGGGTACATCAAAAGATAATGTATGTGAATGCTCTTAGTTACCACATAGATGTTATTATTAACAATGAGTTAAAAAGAATACTTTAGATTAAGTTTATCCAGAAAAGGAATTTGGTTTTGGAGCTTACAATTAATTGTACATTATCTATAAAATGGTAATAAAAAAGGGAATAAATAAATATAATGATAAAATTTCAAAGGAGAAGTTCTGTCTTTAAAAATAACATTTTTGAGGATGTTACCAAATTGCTTACTTATTACATATAATACTACTGAATCTAAATGTCTTTAAAACTAAATAAGATTATTTGCACATATTCCCATTTCCAGTTTTGGGCATAAGGAATCCAAACAAAAGTGGAAAAAAGCTTTAGTAAGACATTATAAAAAGTCTCATTTGTATGCTCATTTGTTGTTTGTTCATTTAGCCTGTTGGTCATTTGGTTCATTGGTCTGTGATATTATTTGAAAGATCCAAGTAAGATAAAGTTGAGTTTTGAGTTGCTTTAATTTGGGCTAAAATTAACAATGGATGAAAAGGAAACATAAAGATATTCCAACTAGCATAGTTTCCTAATCTGTAAATATGAATAGCCTTTCTGAAAATTTCATTATTTCAATGTTTTGTGACTGGTTCATGGACTATTGAATGTTTATTTAAAATGTACCTTGCTCAATTTACTGAATTTCTGGAGTAAACTGCCTCTGCAGTATAGACTAGTATACTGAGTGAGCTAGTCGTGAGCATATTATCTTTTACATCACCCCAGAAGTCTGTAAATCTGTATAAACATGTGTATGTGTGTTCCACTTTTATTCCCATGATCAATCTGGGAAAGTACTGGTGGGGGCAGGTTGTATAGAACATATACTATTAATGTTATGTTTTGGGGACACAGGTTGCATTTAAAGGTTCATCATTTTAATTTGATAAGCTTAAAATTAAGTTAATCACCAGTAATTTAGGAAAGCATTTTATAAATGAATTTATATTTTATGTTTCTAATATGAGCCCACTCGATAAGAGAGCAACATGCACACAGATTGCAACTTAATGAAAGGATGGAGAATCAGCTATCTGACCAAGTTCCTTTAGGATAGATTTTTTACACTTCTAAGTGTAAATGCTGTGTCTTGGAAGCTTGACTACCCTCTGCTCAGAGAAGCTTCCTTCTTTTACCATCCGAAGCATATTCAGTTCCTGCATGTTCAGAGAGAAAACTTGGGAGTGAGTTGGAATTCATTCTTAATTAATAAGGATGGGAATGGTAGGTAACTGGTGAATGAATATCCTAGCCTCCTCAGTCCCCAGTGGGAAAACTGAGAGATGTGTGCTTCTGTCCCTCAGAAGGTTCTCAGACAGGTTGAACTTCGGTTGCTTGGAGTAATGAACTGCTCATTCCAATGACTTGGTCCCTTTTACTGTCTTACACTCCCCAACTTCTAACTACCTTCCTATTTATACTCACAATTGAATTTATTGCACCCAGTCTTTTTCAGGATCTGCTTAGAGAGTTCAAACTAAAACAAGATATGAGGATTCACAGTCCTTGATTCATCCCATTTTAACTATATACATTATTACTGTCTACTTCACTCACATTTTTGTTGTTTAAATAATTTGAGTTATAAATAATATATTACACTGAAAACAGAACAGAACAGGATTGCACATGTAGACTAGTAGAATAACACCAACAGGTTGTAGGAATGCTGTACTAATGGTTCTAGTGCATCTAGTCTCAGTTTATCCTTAGAGAACATACTGAAATTAGTGATTAAAAAAAACCTCATTCTAGATATTTACATCTAAAACTGTCCAAACAGGACACCAAATACCAAACAAATACATACTTTGTTGTTTACAATGAAATATGTTCTTTTTTTGGGGGGAGGGGTATAAGGGATTGAATTCAGGGGCAGTGAACCACTGAGCCACAATCCCCAGCCCTTTTTTGTATTTTATTTAGAGACAGGGTCTCACTGAGTTGCTTAGTGCTTCACTGTTGCTAAGGCTGGCTTTGTACTCGCAATCCTCTTGCCTCAGCTTTCCGAGTCACTGGGATGTCTTTATTGTGAATAGTTTTATAACTCCTATTAGAAAAGGAATATGTCGTATAAGGGTTATGAGATTTCAAAGTTTATGAGTTATTACATTTGTTTTCTTTAAATCATTTTATTTTATTTATCTTTTCAACCTAGGAAAAAGAAAGCAAAAAGAAGAATCTTTGGTGTTATACACTAAGAAACTTAAACTTAAATGGAAGATATATTGCATGCCAAGAAACTTAAAATAGTAGACTTTTTATGATCTTAATTTAAAGCACATCTTTAAAAAAGCCTTAGTTCTGTTAGCTATGAGAAATATAATTTGGTATGGAGCCATTTTGTTGAATAAGAAAATATATAACTACTCAATTAAATATTTAAATTGTTTCCCCTAATCATGCATTTAAGATGAAAAATTATAAATTTTATCATCATATTTAGGCATACTAATACTGTTAGTAATTTTAATAGGTGTTTGAGAAAAAGGGAGATGTTTTTATCATCTTTTTGGTCCCATATACCTGGACTTATTAAAAAAATTGAGTCGAAATTCATATAAGATTAGACATTTTAAATTTATATTCAGTGGCATTTAATACATTCAAATGTGCAATTATCTATCCCTATTTCCAAAACATTTTCATTGCTCCAATAAAGACTCATACTCATTAAGCAGTAACTTCACATTGCCCTGCTCCTAGCCCCTGGCAATCATAATTTGTGTTCTCTCTTTAAGGATTTACCTATTCAGGATATTTCATATAAATAGAATCATACAGTGTATGTTCTTTTTTTCTAGATTCTTCCACTAAGGATAATGTTTTTCAGGTTCCTTCACATTGTAGCAAACATCAGTACTTCATTCCTTTGCATGGCTGAACAGTATCTATTTGTGTATATATCACAGTTTATGTGGATATATATTTATCACTATTTGTTATATATACATATGTGTATATATGTATATATATCACTGTTTAAGCATTCATCTGTTGATGAACATCTGACTTGTTATTATCTTTGGGTTAATGTTAATAAGTGTTTCCATAAATATATGCATATTAGCACTTGTCTGAGCACCTGTTTTCAATTCATTTCTGGTAGGTATATAATTAAAAGTGGGATTGCTGGGTTACATAGTAATTTTATGTTCAACTTTTGAGGAACTGCCAGTCTTCCACCGCTGGGGCACTAGTTTACATTCCTAACATTATGTTACAATTTCTCAACATTGTTTTCAACACTTGTTATTTTCCTTTTATTTGGTTTTGCTTTTTGTTTTAGCCTTCCTAGTGCATGTGAAATGCTAACCTCCTTGTGGTTTTGATTTGCCTTTACTGAATTATGAATGATGTTGAACATCTTTTCCTGTGTTTATTGGTCCTTTTGTATCTTTGCCGAAATGTCTGAAGTTCTTTATCATATTTTAATTGAGAAGTTCATTTTTCTCTTGTTGAGTTGTTAAGTTTTCAAAATATTCTGCATACTAGACACTTATTGGATATATGGTTTGAAAATATTTATTCCATTTGGTAGGTTGTCTTTAATTTCTTGATAATACCCTTTGATGCATAAATGTTTTAAATTTTGATAAAGTCCAACTTATTTTTTTTTTAGTTGTTGTAGTTCCTTGTGCTTTTAGTGTCCTGAGAATCCATTGTGAAATCCAAAGTCACACAGATTCACCTCTCCATTTTCTTCTAAATGTTTTATAATTTTGGCCCATATATTTAGATCATGTATGTATTTTCAGTTAATTTTCAAATATGGTGCTAAGTAGGAATGCAATTTTGTTCTTTTACATATGGAAATCCAATTGTTCTTTATTTCATTTATCTTGGCTCCAATCTTTATTTTATCCTTCTTTGGACTATGTTTGGGTTTATTTGACACTTCTTCTGATTCCTTATAGTATAAAATTTTTGCTTTGTGATCTTTCTTCTTTTTAAATTTCCAGCTATAAATTTCCTTCTGAGCACTCCTTTTGCTGCCTTACATAAGTTTGGGTTGTTTTGTTTTTCATTTTCACTTGTGGGGAAAGGCAGGGAAAAAAAACTATGAATTAGTCTTTGGATATATCGTATGTGAGGTACCTATGAGACATTAAAATAGAGGTGCTGATTAGGGAAAAGTCTTTGCACCTAGAATTCAGGAGAATGGCATAGGACTACAGATACAGATTTGCGAACAATTGGCATATAAATAGAAATATTTAAATAGTAATTTAAATCATATGAGTGGTGAGGGAGAGGCAGCAAGTATAAACAAAAAGGGGAAAGCCCGTCACAAATGCCAACAGTTGACAACTGAATAGGGAGGGAGAAGCCAGCAAGAGTGACAGGAGGGAGATGCCAAAGGACTGGGAGTGAGGATGGGAAGCAGAGAAAAGAAATGGAATACTGTAACAAATGGTGCAAAGATGCTGACATGTTGACAAATTAGGAGTGGGAAGTTTTCTTTGGATTTTGTGACGTGGGGTAAATGGCAGTTTCAGAGTCTGCAGTTAGGTCAAGCAATGAGGGAGGTGACCAGGTTGGATGGTGTGAAGATCCTGAGGGTAACACCATATGAGGAATGAGGGGGACATGATGGCAGCTGAGTAGTAGCCCAGAGCTGAAGGAAGGCTTTATTCAATGCAGTGACTTCAAAAAGTTAAATGTTGATGGGAAAGTAGCAATATAGCAGGAGAGGTTAGATTCCAAGGGAGAAGGGATAATCAATATCATGCCATTCCTGAGAAATCATTCTTTATTGCCTTGTCAAATGGCATGATTTTCTGTCATTTTTTTCCATAAGTTTAAGTTTTTGATGGCGGTTCAATTTCCTGTTTGGATGAATGCTCTCAATTCCAAAATTCATCCTCTACCCACTCCCCACACACATCCACTATAGACACACTAAACACATACACAATGCATTCCATAGTGATTATTGCACATAATTGATACTTCATCAACGTTTGTTTCTCACTTGGTGAATCAAAATAGTTTAAGGCTTGTAACCTTGAAAAGACATTTCTCAGTGACTCTTGTCAGTAGCTCTCTTCTGTCTTAATAAGAGAATGTGTTTGCATTCTCGTATTAGCATTCAGCAGCAATGAATGAATACTAAATTCTCACTGAATAATTTAGTTCAAAATGTTTACCCTTTGATGAGCAAGTACAACCTAACTAGACAATACCATGGGCTGAATCTACTCTCACAAGCCATTGTGTTCGCATATTTAACATTTGAAATGCTGGATGAGACCCTGAGAATCACTATTAAAAGGTGCAAAGTGATAGGGGACAGACAGATGCAAGTGGTGGGAACATGAGATTCAGGGAATGATTATATAAACTGGGCCCACTGTATTAATCCCCACATGCTTTGTTTTCTAAGAACCAATTTTCCTGCAGCTCTGCCTGGCTTACGTGGACAGATATGTCACATTCTTCAGCAAACTACCTGTTAACCTGTAGGAGAAATACAGACACAAAATAGCTCTGATAAGAGAAGTGCAAGCTATGCTAAGGGGTAGAGAGGACTTTTGTGACACACAGACCAGATCCTAGAATTCAGAGAAATAAGGATAATTTCTTTTAATTATTACAGATTTTATGGTAAAGAATCCAAATTGAACCAGAACGTATGGGCTACAGGGACCTAGAGTTGTTATGGCAATGGCCAAAATGGTCCTGCTGTCAGTCAAAAGTCAAGAGGTGGACATGGGAAGGATGCTCTGGAAACTTCTGTGGATCCCCAATAAAACTGAAGTGCAGGGGAGGCACACTGTCCCTCTCTTCTCTGAGAGACCCATTCTCTCCCTTGTGAATGTCCCCTTTTCTCCTTTCCTATCCCTTCTTAAAAACTCCTGCCTGTTACTCTGAGCAATCTGTCTGAAATCTTTTTGACTTGATTACAAGAATAGGGGTTTAAAGGGGACTTTCATGCTTCCTCGGTTTCTCAGAAGGCCCCATTCCTTAACAAAAGGAAGTTCCAATTTTCTGTTGGTGCATTCACTCCCATTCTCCCCATTTTCTCCCCTGCCCCCTTCAACCTTACAGTTGTTACTGAAAGACCAACTGAGAATTCTTGAATTACTGTGTTTGCTCTTCATCCTGGTCTCAGTTAATGATGTCTGGAAAAGGTTTTATTGTTTGATTTTTAACTCCAGCTATATTTTCAAGACCTTACAATTGTCCAAGCATAAGAATTCACCACCAACAGGGCCCTGATAGAAGTGCTATAATGAGTAGGAAAAGAGTGTATCCAAACAGATTGACATTCAAATCTTGCTTATGCCATTTAAACATTCCCAGTCTGAGCTGAGGGGATGGGGGGATGGGGTTCAGTGGCAAAGCACTTGCCTAGCATGTGTAAGGCCCTTTTACTGCAAACAAAGTAAAAGTAAATGAAAAAACTCCCAGGCTTGGACAAGACACTTAATTGAGCCCTAATTCCTTATTTTAAAGTGAGGATGGCTTTACTTACCTGGCTGCTTAACGACTATCAGGATTTGATTCATGGTTGTTGCAGTTTCTTTCATCTTGTTCCCAACTTCACCTTCATCAGAAAGACTGTGTGGTTTCAATTCCTCGTCTCTCCTGGAGTTCTCATTTCGTTCGACTTGTACTTAAATCTGTGATATGCTAGAGAAAGGACATGGGCCATCTTTCTCATTCCTATGTATGTTGATGAATGGAACATATTAAGTTGTGGAGATTCACTGACTATAATGATGACAACTTTACTTGGCAGCTGTTCTTATTCTATTCCTTTATCTCTTAGAAAGTGATGTTTATTGATATCTGACTTTTATTTATGTCCCTGATTGGCGGTGTGTGCCTCACAGATCATGCGAAAATGCCCACTTTCTGGTCTTAAAAGAGTTTATTCTCTAAAATGACAGAAGGTTTTATGCAGCCCTTGAGGGGTAAAAGATGAAGAACAGTGAGTGCTTGCAGGAGGTGTCACTGTGTGAACCAGTGTGCTTTCTATCCCCATCCTATATATACTTCCAGTCTGTTTCATGCTTACCTTAGAGACTCCTGTAGCTCCATCTGAATGTATTAGATCAGCCCATAGTACAGCCTGCTTGTCTGCAGGGTTTCTTGCACAGGCAATGTCAGGTTAAGTATTGTTTCCCACCTGTGATTCCTTAAGGAAATACATCTATTGAGTTGTACGGTAGAGATCTTGCCAGGGTCCCCAAAACAGGAAGAGTCTCCAAACCACAACTGAACAGAAGGCTGAGAAGACAGAAGGAGTCAGAATTGAGAACTCATAGGGACTTAAGAGACAAGCCTGACTTCCAGCAGCCTGGCTGCAGATACAGGCCAAGAGCTATTGAAAGCTTGTCACCTAGCAACACGAGACCAGCTAATAAAGGGGAGCTGGAGGCTTTTCATTTTCCCAGACTGCAGGTGATTTTTCTAGGGGACTTTGGAAAGTGTTCCTTGTATTTTTTTTTTTTTCCCCTGGAGTCTAACATTTGCTCTGCATGTCAATTAGATGACAGAATTTACTGAGTTCTCCCTGGATGCAGAGTGATATCTTTCGGGGGTTCTCTCCCTTCAGCAGCGTGACCACTGATGCTATATTTAACATTGAGCACTCAGGAGTAAGCTAGCAAGCACCACTTAATGCACAGTAGCAGCAGTGCCTGCATATATTTCTGAAATAACAAGGCAGGTGGAAAGCAGCAGCTGTGACGAGACAGTGGTAAATAAAACATCACCTGAACTTCTTAAGAGAAATAAGTCTCCAAACAGTAATGGTATCCTACACTGTGGAAATATTGATAATCTCTATAGGTTTTGTTCTCAGGTGACTAAATGGACTATTGGTAGCCAGGCTAGGAAGACAGCTATGAAACATGCAAACTCTGGGCTATGCTTCTCAGCCTAGAGCTGCTCAGTTGCCATCCACAGGCTAGTGCTGGTTTGTAAAACTTTATTCATCCACAGTAGCTATGGAAATTAAGAGTAGCTTAATTTTTAGCAATTAAGGACAGACAGGAAGCTGTCTTTTTAGCAATTGGACAGAGTAATTTAATAAAAAAGTGGAGGGTTGCTGAATCTAATGATTTCTAAAATCTGGGTTTGCATTTTATGTCTTTTATAATATTTCATTTCTATTGTATTTAAATAAAAGCATTGTTTTATGATGGATTAGAAATGAAAATCACAGTGAGACCCTGTCTCTACATAAAACACAAAATAGGGCTGGGGATGTGACTCAGTGGTCAAGTGCCCCTGAGTTCAATCCCTGGTACCAAAAAAAAAAAAAAAAAAGAAATGAAAATCACAGAAAATATTGGCTCTTTGACACAGTTTGAGAAGCACTGCTCTAGGCCAGGTGTCAATAAGCTTTCCCACAAACACAGATACTAAATTCTTTATGATTTTGGGGCCATAGAGTCTCAGCTCCAACTAGTAACTCAGCTGTCACAGTATAAAAACAGCTATAGACGGTGCACACATGAGTGGACATGGCTATGTTCCAATAAAACTTTATTTACAAAAACAAGCAGAAACCCTTGCTCTAGTCCAGTGATCAACTCATGAAGGTTTTGATTCAGCAATTATGTATGGGATAGGCCCTGAGATGCTACCTTCCTGATACAGCTACTGTTGCTGTTGCTTCTGGTTCTTGGACTCACTCTAAGAGTTAAACTCTGAGGAAGGAATTCTGGAGATAAAATTAAAAAGAGAGTTGGAGTCCACACTGCTATTTGCCAGCAGAGTAACTGTGAAAGAAGTTATTTGCCTTTCAAACTTCAGTTTTCTTATTTGAAAAATGGAGATGATAATTTCTACCTTAATTTCTATGAAATTATGCACATGAAAAGTTTTATAAAGAACACACAAAATCATGATAAAAGGCATAATGTAGATATGAGATTTTTCATTACCCTTAATTTTCTTTAAACTACTTCAACTCAAAATGAGGATATATATGCAAGTTAACTTTTATCCACACACTAGGGAAGTTCATTTTTATTTGATGTACTCTAGTCATAAATACACACTTGTTTGTGGTTAATTAGTGTGTGAAAGACTGTTATTGTAAGTACATGCCACAGAGGTGGCTAAGGGAAGCAAGTCAAAAAGTGCTATGTAAATATGCTTTAGATGTCTTCTTAGTAGTGGTATTAAATAACTATTTATTATGAAAATGAGTGCCATTCAACAAATGGTTAAAAGACCACAGGCACGCAATGTATGCGTAATGAACCAACCAGTCCAGCAGCTTTAAACCTCAAAGTGAGCCTTATGTGTGAAAACAGCTTCCTGTCTTGTCCTCCACTTAATGGAAGCCAACTACGCCCAACCAAAAATTGGCCTGATAATACAGTAAGAACAGTGTTGTATTTTGTTCATTGATGGGACTCTTCCTTGCCAGATTTTCTCAGAGTCCCTGAAAAGACAAAGAACCAGGACCTCACAGAGCTTACAGAACAAGCTATATGACTGTGTTTGTTTGTTTGTTTTTGGAGTCTTCTTGCAAATACATGTTTGGGAAGGTTAAGATACAGCATAAGACTTGCTTTCAGCTGCATAGTGGTGAGGTTGTAAGGGAAGAGATACGTAGACAACCTATCTGATTTCTCAAACCTAACAGTTGTGAGGACCAAACTGTCTTAGGCAGCCTGCCACATAGGCACTATTATTATCTTTATAACACAGGATTCTGCTAAAGATGAACATTCTGTCCTCTTTTTTCTAAAGGAAAGTATGAGATAGCCATACTTTCCTTTAGAAAGGAAGTTATCGAATTACTGAGAGAAGCTGTACCCACTCCACTGGAACACTGACCAGAAGGGCAACTTGTGTCCCTGGAGATGGTTGTGCTGAGAAGGACCAGAGTAGAGGAATTGGCTCTTTTGTCTACAATGACAGTTCTAATAAGACCCTTTATGCCTAGCAGCAGTTGCAGAGAATGGGCTTTATCTAGAAAGGAGAGAAGAGTAGTTCTTCAGGATTTAAAATGGAAAAACTGAAACATTTGAAAAAGAGATCTCTTGGGGAAGTAGAAATGAGATTTAGGTTTCTAAAAGTGGAGGGTTGCTGAACCAATTTTGAAATAATGTTCACAAGGCTAGCGATAGCCTCAGAATGTGGCTTTGAGAGTGAAAACCAAGAGGCTCAGTCATCCTGGAAGCAGCGGCCTGTGAGGAAGAGTATAGTTGAGGACTCAGCCTCCATCTTGGTATTGCAAACCTAGATATCCAGGTTCCTTTATGACATACTCTCCAAACTCTTCTCTGTATTTGTAGCAGTAGACAAGTTCAAGTAATCTTAACCTTGGGAACAAAGTGACCTGTGAAGACTGAATAGAGTGTATGATGTGTCTTAAAAGACCTCTGGTCACTTGAATGCCATTGGTATAAATCCCCATGGAGGGGTTCTTGGTGGATGTGTTGTTGGGCTCAACACCTTTCCTGAGGCTTGCTGGTAACCTGAGGTGATGATCTCACCTGAGGCCAGCTAAGAGGAGAGGGCTGAGAGCTAAAAACTTGGGAGCTCAGTTGAGGGATCCTCTGAGCTAACTCAGTCTAAATGAAAGGGATCTTCTGTCTACAAAGACAATGTCCTGGGAAGGGCTACCATCACCAAAGTAGGAGTAGTTCTCAAGAGTGATACTATGTGGCAGTAAAAAGAAAAACTGCTTTAATTGAAGTCTCTATTTTCCTTCCAATTGGTGTAAAAGCTGAACAGATCCCTCCCGTCAACTTCATCAACTGCATGCCATTTGATAATTCAAGAGGAAGACATAACTCTGAAAAGGAAAATGCCTGATACTGAAGAGGATGAGATCTTACATCATGAGCTTGAAAATATGGGAGAAGTGACCATACTAATCTCCCTCATTTAGGACAAGGTTCATAGGTTTGTTGTAGGAATCAAATGAAATATGAGACGGATAAGTCCTTGAAAAAAGAAAAATAATAGTAGAAGCAATAAAGTTGTCTTAAGTACTATATATTGCAATTAGTAGCATAGGTTGTGGTAGGAATTCAGCTTGACGTGACTGTAGTCATGTTGTCACAACTGCTCTGATTATTTCTGGGAAACCCTGGTGGGTTTTCTCTGCATGATTTTACAGCATACTATAAATAAACAAAATCATTTGCGTGCCATGTGGAACTTTATAATCAGGACCTTAGCACTGTGAGCACCAGGATTATGCATGATGTTTTTGATATTAGCTTGAGGTAAACCAGGTACATTCCAACTTGGGTGAAGTCATGATTGTCCTGGCCATCGTATAAGCACCTTCTTTGGATCTAAATCGTAGAGGTCCACTAGTCTTGTTGCCACCCAGGACCATGCTTCTATCAGTAAGTCTCCAATAAATGACACTCTGTGCAATCCTGGAACTGTCTGTCTCTGTTTTTAGTCTCATGTTATCTTGTGACCCATTCTCATACACTAGGACCAAACTGTTCAGGAACAGATGGAAATTTTGATCTCAGATAAATTAAATGCCCTAGGTAAATGTTGTCCTCTTTGCCTCAATTTTTGCTTTTAAAATTCTGTATCCGGAGGACTTTTATAAACCATGTTCCCTAAAAAAATATTTGCAGGTACTCACCCCGAGCACTTTTGCATGCAACTTTATCTGGCAATAGAGCATTGGCAGATATAGTCAAGTTAAAATGAGGTTATTAGGGTGGGTCCTAATCCAATACAACTTGTATCCTTATGAGAAGAAAAGAGAGAAACTTTGGCACACAGGGGGAATCCTATGTGCTGATGGAAGCAAACGTTGAAGTTATGGTGTCATAAACCAAAAAATTCCTGGAGCTAACTTGGAGATGGAAGCTGCAAGGAAATATCCCTTCCTAGTATGGTCCTACTGACAATGTGATCTCAGGCCTCTAGCCTTTAGAACTGTGAAAGAATAAATCAGGATTTCTTTAAGCCACCAAGTTTGTGGTCCTTACTAAGGGCACCCTTAGAGAACTAACACAAAGACTAATCATTTTTTTAAATGGAGAATATTCCTATCCCTCAGAGGAAACTAGGTCAAACACAGACAAGGTACTAGATAGATAATGTAAAAGCATAAAGTATTTTATATGCAGCTTGATGTAGAGAAATGAGCTTAATCAAAGCTAGAAACGTTTTGTAGCAGGTATATATGGCAGCTTCCAGGATAGTTCAAGGACCTCAACATATGGGCCTTTCAGGCCTTGGAGGAAAATAAGATGGGACATTGCTCCAGTAATGTCTTCCTCAAAGCTTCCTGTTCTCCCTATTTTTCCTCTTTCCTCTTCTCTGTCTTTACCCTGACCTAGGAACCCCTAAAAAGTTCCCTCCTGCTTTGCAATGTCTTTAGTATGGTTGGAAATGAAAAATGTAGGTTAAAAATTTCATTATTTGAATGAGGACCAACATTTCCTAGAAAGCTGTCCTGGGACCCTTCCTTCTCTTGAGAGCAGGTTTTATCCAAGGTAAGCAAACATAGAAAATGACCAAAATGCAAGTGGTACCCTGGGACTTCAGCTAAAAGCCCCATTCTTACTGTTTCTTCGAAGTGAGTGGGTGAATATCCTAGATGATGGATTTATTCTCCTGAGGCAGTGTCTAGTTCATGGGTTCATTGAGAGGAGAAACCAAATAACCCACAAGTGAGCACCCAGCTGTGTTTCATGGGGAGGAGGATTGAGGTCTGTCAATAAAGGGAATGTAGAGCCTCCTGGAAAGAAAAATGGGGCTCAACTCCCCCTCCCTATGCTCACTGCCCTCCACAAAGCTGCCACTCCAAAGTGAGAGGGAAAGCTCTTGGGGAAAGAAATTGAGAAATAAGTTCTGAAGGCTGAGATGGAAATACCAGCAAGGAGATCTTTTGAGTTGGTTTCCTAGCAACACAAAGCCAGTGTGCTTTCGGCATTTCATTGCCATTCCCTGAAAATAGTGACTCCTGAAAAGAGTCTGAGCAATAACTAGAGAGAAGAAAGAACTTTCTAGCAGTTAACATTTTATTTAATTTCTGTATCTTAACAAAAAATAGATTATTATAATTTATTTTCCTAATAATGCTGCATGTTCACTAATCCATGTTTTCTCAGTAATTAATTAAAGAACAAGAGGTGGCTTCACAAAAAAATTATAAATAGGAATATTATTATTTGGGGCCCCAGTATTATGAACTGACCTAAGCCAGTTTGTCCACTCACGACTGTGAGATCACAGAGGCAAGCTAACACTGATGGCCTCCTTTTTCATATCTTCACAATCAGAGGGAATTAAAGCAAGTTAGAAAAAAACCTGCATAATTTAAACCTTTATGAGCAAAAAGACCCCAAATCATTAACTGTGCTATTCTTTCTACTCTCAGAAAGCTCCAGGTCCCTGTCTTTGCATGCACACTCAGGCATTTTTGTGAAATGTTCATTCAAGACAGAGATGAGCTGAGCTATTCTAGTAGCAGGATTCAGTTAACCTGCTCATCAGTATTCAGATAAGATCTTTGAGTGAGATATGCAGTATCCTGAAGTGATAGTACTCAGCAGACAATTGAAAATCCTCAATTCCAGGGATTCGTGTAGCCTAAACAAGGGTGGAGCTGCGCGTACAATATTTCCAACCAATTCACAGATCTTAGGTACCATTTATTTTACCAATTAAAAATGATTTCTAACATATTTTGTGCAATTAATAAAGACTTAGATATGGAGTTTTTAAACTTGCAGAAGTCACCTAGGGAATTGGATTTGAGTTTTTCAGATAGTAACAAAGCATCCTTAAGGCATGTATATCTGATTAGAATACATACTTAAAACATTTGCTAACTCAGTTCTCATCTTCAGGGTGTACATAAAATTAATTTATGTACATTGCTTAAACTTTTTTTAAATTAAATTCTGATAATTTAGCATCTAGCCCCCTTGTTCCTTCAAGATGCTCATTTCCTCTTAGCCATTAAAATCTTGTCTCAGGTTTTTCTTTAAACAAAGGAGTAATTAATAATAGCTTTGAACACATTCATGGGGGAGGAGTTGCACATAGAATCCATTTTTATTTTAAAATATTTTAAATATAAAGCTGATCCTGGGAAGTCAGCTCCTTTAAATTACTTAGCACCTGCCCTGCCGCACTCAGTAAATTAATCTGCTGTTGTTCCCACTTTTCCATTAGCCAAGTGGGAAAGAGAAGCAGGTGTATACCCTGATGCATCTGTCTTTTTTACTTTTCTTTTATTATTATTATTATTATTATTATTATTATTATTAACACTTATTAATTATATGAATTGGTGGGCTTCCCTGTGGTATTTCCACACAGGAATATGTCATGCATTGATCCACCCATCCAATCTTCTCCTCTCATGCCTCCTTCCAACCTCCCCCTCTAGTCCTTAGTAATCCCTCTTCTTTCAGGTCAATTTTTTTTTTTTTAATTTCGACAAATAGGAGAGATCATATGATACTCGTCTTTCTGTGTTTGGCTTATTTCATTTCAAATGATGTCTTCCAGATCCATCCATTTTGTTGCGAGTGACAGGATTTCATTCTTTTTTAAGCTGAATACTACTCCATTGTGTATATATACCATATTTTATTTATTGATTCATGTGTTGATGGGCATCTGGGATGATTTCATATCTTAGTTTTTGTGAATAGCACTGCAATTAACATGGAACATACCTCTCTTTAAATGGTGTTTAAAAGCAACGTTAGGAATAGAATTAAGATACCACAAGAAGTGTCCACTACTCTATCATACCAGGTAATATTTACCTTGTTGAGTTCATTGAGACTAGAGACCAGTGTCATGGAATGGGTTATGCTTAGGGACACCCATTAATGCTAATTAAGCAACACATTGTATATTTTATAGACCAGAAAAGTAATTAATTCACAATGAAAAACACAACTGCCAATTAAACCTGATATTATCATTAATTTGACCCATGTAATTTCTCCCAGTGGGTAACTATTGGGAAAATCAAATGATAAGTTCCAATTGAACAAAGAGTTAAAAATGCAGAGCAGAGCTTAGTTATGACATAGGTTTTATGCCATTAAGTTCTGCTGGATGGATGGGTCTTGATTATAGGTAAACACCTGCCAAGGGCACTATTTTCTCATGCTGACCTGACAGGTAACATCATGTCCCACTTCCATGGTCTGTGGGTGGGCACTGCCAACCATTGTCTTTGGAAGTTTCCTTTTTCTGTTTTCATAGCTAAGATCCTCCCTTCTGGAAATTCCTCTTTAGAGATAAATGTTAAACTGAAGTCTGATGGTTCTTGGGACCCAGTGACTTTGCATATCTGTTTTTATATAGATTTTATGGTACAATTCATATGGCAACTTCATTTCTGACAGAATGAGTTATCGTTGTCTTCTCTTGTGACACTATGTACCACTTTAAGGTGGTGATTATTCTTCTAATCCATATGAAAGACTGGCATAAATGTTTTTGTGCCATTAGAAATGCAATTTTAGGAGAAAGGGGAATTGCATAAAGGATAGTGACTTGTCTAGGAATCAATACATAAGAGTTGAGTTAATAAGTGAGTAATAGATTCTCATACTGGTTCTGGAATGAACTTGAAAAAAAGTAGAGAATGAAAGGCAGGAGAGTCTTCAGATAACAAAGGTAATCAAACATTGCCATCTTTGGCTTGGAGCCCTGACACTAAATCCACACTTACCATCCTGACTCAGTTTCCTTGCTGTCAGAGTGTATGGATCACACCCAACAGCTTCCTATGAATCAACCTGTGAATCACAGGGAAGGATCTGGGGCACCCAAACCAGCAGGAAATGATTCCCATAGCTTTTTTCTTGTCCTGCAAGTAGAAATCTTCCCTCTTCCTTAGGACTCTACCACTAAACTTCTAGTTTTGTTTCCTCTCAAAAGGAGTAGACAGAATGCAGCACAGTGTTAATGAATAAGATATCCTGAGAAGAGATAAAAGGGTGAAAAAATTAGAGGAAAGAGCTTTGAAAATTAATTAGAAAAAAAGGGTAAATAGTTTTGTTAAATCTCAGAGCCATAAGTAACCTACTTTAGAAGATTATGCATGCATTTCAAAAAATTCTGTGAAATCAGTTTTATTCTATCATGCTGATTATTTGCTTATCCTTTGAAATATGATATTCTCTCTCTTTTTTTTTGGCACCGGGGATTGAACTCAGGGGCACTCGACCCACTGAGCCACATCCCCAGCCCTATTTTGTGTTTTATGTAGACACAGGGTCTCACTGAGTTGCTTAGTGCCTTGCTGTTGCTGAGGCTGGCTTTGAACTCATGATTCTCCTGTCTCAGCCTCCCTAAGTGCTGGGATTACAGGCTTGCACCACGGCGCCTGGATGATATTCTCTTTATAAGATTTAGCTTACTTGATAACTTTACTACATTTCCAAAATGCACTGTGATACTGTGTTCTTTACTTTGTTTCTAGAAAGAACCATGGTTAAAAAAAAGGTGGGGAGTGGTTTATTGTTTTAGTGTTTTGTAGCTTGATTTGTCTTAATATGTTCTTTCATCTTCATTAGCGTTATGCTTGTTGTAGATACATTTCCTTTTTTGTAATAAATTCAGTTATTTTGGGGCTATCTAGGGTTATCTGGAGTTACACATTATAACAAAATTAAAAATACTAATTAAAGTTCATAATTTTCTAGAGAAACTAAAAGTGACATCTTTCTCTATAATTCAAATTGAGCCATTAAGATGTTTTAAAATGTATATCATATCATTGCAGGCAAGTCTTCAGTGATACCAAGGAGGTCCAAAATCAAGGACACTGCTGCTTAACTTTCCAGCCTCACATTTCATGGATTCCTCAGACTTGCTCACTGTCTGAGTTCAAGCCATATTGAAAAGTTGTAGTTTCACAAGTGTGCCACTCTTGTTCTCCCACTTCTGATTCATGCACCTGCTGCTTCCTTCACCTAGTTTACCTGGTTTCTCATGACACCACCTCCCCTTCAGCCGTGAAAAGTTACTTTTTGTTCCACTCTTACAGAACTTTACCGTGTATTATCACTGATCACACAGGACTGAAGCCAGTGAACTCCATTCCCCCAAAATATTGTTGAATAAAATAATAAATGATGGAGGCTTCTCAAAAGACTGGGCATGGAAGCACAACAGGACCCAACTATACCACTTTTTAATATTTACCCTGAAGAATTAAAGTCATCTTACTACAGGGATACATGCATATTCATGTTTATAGAAGCACAATACACAATAGCAAAACTATGGAACCCAATTAGGTGTCCATCAATGGATGAAGTGATAAAGAAAATGTGGTATATATACACAATGGAATTTAACTCAGCCAAAAAGACAAATAAAAATTGACGGGGGTGCATGCCGGGTGTCAGCTCCTCCGACCAAGGGGAGAGGGGAGTCCCCGGGCGCCACCGGCAGGGACAAGCCAAGGAAGGTAAAGCCGCCTGGCATGTAATCACCACGCACGAGCCGGGGAGTCTTGTCTCAAACAAGAACTAACTTTATTGAGGGGAGGTTACAAGCTTATATAGGGGAGAGGGTCCAGCGGTGTCCTGTTTCTAAGCTAAGAATGCGGAAGGGGGCTGTCCATGTGTAATGGTATAGATTCACTTAGGTTAGAGCCAGGCTTTGTCTGCAAGCACGGAAGCAGAGGTCAGCCAATAAGGGTGAAGAGATGTGGCTTTCTCAGGGCAGCGTGGTCAGTCCTGAGCTGGCTGCTCAGCGCCATCTCAAGGCAAGCCCCCACAAAAAATATGGCATTTTCAGGAAAATGGATGGAACTAGAGACCATCAGGTTAAGTGAAATAAGTCAAACTCATTAGGTTAAGAGTTGTATGTTTTCTCTCATATGCAGAAGCTAAAGAGGAAAAAGGAAAAGAAAGGTGAGATGGATCTCCTAAAAATCAAAGAGAGATCAGTAAAGGAAAGGGACCAAGAATGAGGGAGGGGGGATGCCCTGGGGAATCATATTGGCCAAATTATATTGTTTGCTTTTGTGCATGCATGAATATGTAGTAATAAATTCCATCAATATATACAACTATAAAAAAGGATAAATTAATACTTCATTTTTTTTAATGGATAGGACTAGAAATTTCTGTTCACCCCATCATACTCCATACGCTTGATTCTTTCCATATTTTGGGCGCTAGTAATTTTCTTATTGATTTTATAACTTTTCTGCCCTCTAAATATCACTTAATTACAAATTATAGTCTTAAATTCAGCCCCCCTGAATTAAATATAACTCAATTTAAACATAACCTTGAAGAATTCATTCATTCACTTCTTAACTGTTTAATAAAGCCCTTAATCCAATGAATCAGTGTTGATTTTTTGAACTATATTTGGAGTATATTGTCCCTTTCTTTACTTTGTTATTCTTCTTCATTTCAAGTTCTTCCATATTTATATTCACCTAACATATCAAAAAGTTTAAGAAAGTAAAAATAAAGTGTATCTACTTACTTCTCTTATTTTCTCTGGTAAAGCATATCCTAAGGAGCATTAACTATGTAGCTTTTGGGAGAGGTGTGAGGGGTTGGAGAGAGAATATATGATAAAGAGATTATTCAGAGTTTGCAAGTGTTCACCACTAAGAAATTTAAATTGTGGTGAATGAATTCATTTTTAACCAGCTATTCTATATTTTAAAATGTGAATTTTGATCCATATGTTGAAAAAATCTTGCCATATTGCTTGGCTTTATAAAAAAATCTAGTAGATGTAAACCATTTTATGACTTAAAATTATGCTGTGTATTTTTTATAATCTGTGCCACCTAAAAATGGATTCAAAAGTAAATTACTGTATTTCTTTGATCCAAGACAGCATTTCGGATAGAGAGCGAAAAATACTACTCCATTTAATGAATATACTGATCTGTAAGACTTGCTGGCAGTTTAGGAACATTAAATGAATAAAAATGAGCATTTTGAAATCAAAGAGATAATATGTATTTTTTTCTTTCTGGCAGAAACAAAGCCTGATTAAGTGGTTCTTGCTGTACAAGTATATTATACATTTTTCCATTTAAATATGTAGAATGGACACAGAGAATTTCAGCTGGTTTCTAAATAAGACTAAATGAAAGGCTTGATTTCTTCACAATGAAGAAATGGCAGAACTTCAAATGGCATCTGTTACGGTCTTATTGGTATTCTGTCTGCACATGTATAGGTTATGTTGCCTTTTGGCCAAGCATTTCAGTTTTGGTATTCTGCTGCCAATCCGTCATTTGACTATAGCACATTTTCTATGATCTCTCATTTCATCCAGAGGTGTATCAAAGTCCAGGCATAATTCCAACATGGAACAAAAATATTATTTTGGCTCAACTTCATCATTTAAGTATTATATTGGTCTAAAGTTTGACTTACTGTCATGCATGCCATTTATTTTATGTAGTGATCAGTTAATCAGACAAGTGTTTTATTATTACTTTAGTCTAATATTTTTCCAAGTATAGGATAAGGACTGACCCATACCAGAATCCCCTGGATACTGACAGAAATGTTGAGCTCTGGGAACTCAAGTCAAACTACCTATATGCAAGTAGCAAAGGTTGGGCTCTGGACTATGTATTTCTAACTAGCTCTCTGGGAGCCTATCATGCACACTGAAATTGAGAAGTTCTGCGTAGTGCAGCCTGGAGCTAGAATGTTAGGTTTGATTCTCATTTAAGAGCAGAGTTACTACAGGCAAATTAGCTATTTGTGTTTCAGTTTCTTTCTCTGCAAAATGGGATAGTATCCATGCCTTCATTATAGGGTTGTTTTCACAATTAAATGAATGAGTATTGTACAACACTTTTAATGGTGTTTGGCATGTAATAAACTTTATTTACATGACTTTCTGAATCCACAGAAACCACAGATAAAGAACAGATGCTTATTTAACAAGTATTAAGTGAATACACATTGTGCACTCATCCCAAGCTGTGAATGCTTGCATTTTCTTGGAGGACCAGCATGCAAGCACACGTACACTCAGCACTGTATGTACAAGACCTTTAGTACAATATTGCCTGCTTCATCCTCTCAAACCTAGGAGCTACATAATAGTACTCTTCTCCTTTTACAAAAGAGGAAACAGTCATAAAGTGGTTAAGTAACTTTGCCAAGTTTGGACAGGTACTAAGAGGACCCACAGCTAGTACTGAAATCTAACAGCCTGACTCCACCACGTACTCACTTAACCTTGCTGGCCTGACTGGTGTATTCCATTATACTGACTTTTAATGACCAAAGCTATAATTTAAATGAGGATCTATCTGGAAGTCAAGAAGGAATTGATGTGTATAGGCTTCAAATTTAGTATGTGGATAGGATGTGCTGCTGGCTTCCCCATAGATGGTGGGGAGTGGGGCAGGTTGGGGGAGGTTATTCCTCCCTTCAAGTTTGTCATGGGTGCTATTATTATTCACAGTAAGTGGAGAGGCTCAAAACTTATATTTTAAATAGATACAAGTTTAATTCAGAGTAAAATCTTTTTAAACTCTAAAGATCAAACACTCTATTGGTACAAAATACCTAGGTTAAACCCTTACGTCTATAATTGGTGTTACCAGGTACTCAAGCAGCTCCACAGACTTTTGGGATTGGGCTGTACTTCATATTATTTTCTATTGAAAGGGCAAAGTTATTGAAGGTGTGGTAACTATGAGTAGTTCCTTGTATTACATGAAAACTTTCTCTAAGATATCAACAGACTTTTATTCGCGCCTTGTCCTTTTCATTTTGGGGATATGTGCTTAAGAGTGATATGAAGAATCAAGAAGAGGAATGAGTTAAGTCTAAGTTACAGCATGACATTTGCTCACATGTGGGATGGGTTTTGCAGTTTCAGGCAAAAGACTGTGTGAGGAAGTGCACTCCTTTGCCTCCAAAGAGAACTGTGTTTTCCATGACAGCCTCTGAAATACCTCAGAAAGGAAAAAGAGCCTGGCACAGGGGCACATGCCTGTAATCCCAGCAACTGGGAAGGCTGAGGCAGAGGATTGCAGGTTTCAGGCCAGCCTCAGCCATTTAGAAAATCCTAAGCAACTTAGTGAGACACTATATCAAGAAGTAAAAAGGAGCCTGGCGCGGTGGCTCATGCTTGTAATCTCAGCACTTTGGGAGGCTGAGACAGGAGAATCATGAGTTCAAAGCCAGCCTCAGCAATGGCGAGGTACTAAACAACTCAGTGAGACCCTCTCTCTGCATAAAACACAAAACAAGACTGAGGATGTAGCTCGGTGGTCAAGTGCCCCTGAGTTCAATCCCTGGTACCAAAAAAAAAAAAAAACAAGAAGTAAAAAGGGCTGGGATATGGTGCAATGGTAAAGTGTCTCAGTGTCTCTGGGTTCAATCCCCAATAACAATAAACAAATAAATAAATAAAGAGATTAAGAATGTCTTTAGTAAAATATTTGGAGCCTGATGGTTAAACTGAAGGGTATCTAGAAGGGCATCTAGCTTGCAGGAAGGAGACAAGAAGACTAGAATTTTTACTTGCTATTTGACACTGGAATTAAAGCATACATTTAGTAATCTACAGCTTTCTTGTTTTGTTTAAGAATTTATAAAATAAACAAGTTAGTTTTAAAGGAGGTATAGAGACTACCAGGTGTCTGTAAAAGTATATTTACCCATACGATTCACTTAAAATTAAAATGAATGTAAATGAGATGCTTTTTAAAAAAGTCATGAAAAATGCATAACTAGTAAGATGGGGACTTTTACTACTTATATATATCATGTTATATATATTTACTATATATATATTTGTGGTTATATGTATATATGCTATATATTTTAATTAAATCATTTGATGAAACACAACAGAGACATTTTATAAAGATACCTGAAAAATATTTTAAATAAATTTTAAATGGCTCAGAACTACATTGCTGTACCTAAAGTGGCATTTGTAATTATTTCAATGCCATTGAGTGTGTCTTGTTATTTCAGGAAGTGTTCTATGCGTGGGGACAGCTGGTTTCACCCAGGAGCAGATTGCTCCCAGCCCCCACAGGATTCACCGCTCCCCTCTACTGCTTCCTCAAGAGTGTCGCCATGTGGAAAAAGCACCACCCAATTTCCAAGTTTTTAAAGAGGTTTCAGAAATCTATATTTTTATGCAAAATCCTGTGAATTTTAATTTTACCTTACTTTAAGGATAAGCGTTTTCATGCTGGGCCAAGTTCACTGATGATCATCTCTGGGTTAGTCGTTCTATAATTTATTCAAGATCAATTCCTCTTAGAAAGCAAAGATCATATTTACTGCTAAACAGATTCTCTATTGTTTTATTTTTAAAATAAGTTCAAGCCTACTCAACTTTTCAAGGGTCTTCAGTACTTACAATCAAACCTAGCTTCCTTTAGTGAAATGCAGGATCTGTTTCCTACTCTGTGCTCCATACTACCTTTGAATGTGGTGGTCTTTTCGTAGGGTGCTCTTTTTCTTCTTATCCTCTGATTAGCCTGTACCTAGTATTAATACTGCCTACCTATGGGGTGGAGTCTCCTAAATGGCCATTATGCAACTAACCAGAATAGAGAGGACAGGAAGAACACAGATCTATATCTCTCATTATGCTTGATACCCAGTGACTTGATTTGACCCACTCAGTATCTTAAAAATAATTTCAATAAATATTATTGAGCCTCTACTCTGGGCCACTTAGCTAGGCAATACAACTACAAAAACAAAAAGCATAATCTCTGTTTTCAAGCTGTTCACAGTCTACATTAGACTTGCCATCAAACAATGGGAATACAAGCACTTTAATGAAATTTGTTAGAAGGTGCCAATGGAAAACAGAATAAGGAAAGGCAGGAGGACTAGTACTGAGGGGTGATGTAGGAGATAAGATTCAAGGATGAATAGACGCTTTTCATGGGGCAAGAGGAAGGGAAGGCATTTCAGGCAGAAGGAAGAGAAATTTCAAGTAGAGGATCAACATGTTCGTATAAGAAAGTCTGGCTTGGGCTGGGATTGTAGCTCAGTGGTAGAGCACTTGCCTCGCATGCATAGGGCACTGGGTTCGATCCTCAGCACCACATAAAAAACAAATAAATAAAAATGAAGATATTGTGTCCATCTACAACTAAAAAAATATTTAAAAAAAAAGAAAGTCTGGCTTGAGACTATCATGTTGTTTGCTAGGATTAGAAGCTCATAAATAACCTTGTTTAGGTGACCATTGGCACTGAATTATTACTGTTACATTGTCCGTTATTTATGTAAAACTTGGTCTTAAAATGCTTCTCCTGAGTTTTTCTGTCATGAGCTATGAGCCTCTTAGATGAAGCTCTTCATTGATATCTAATGCTTTACAAGTGCCTGGACAATATGCAAATTAAAGGACCATCTCCATCTACCCAGCATCTTGTGTTTATTTGTAGAGTCTCTTTTGACCAATTCTTTGACTCAAACTGTGGACATGTCCATACCACTCTCCCCACATTCTGCTGCATCAAACCTCAACATTTCAGATATTTTAAATTAATTTGATGAAATTTCACTACAGATGACTTGTAGAATTAGGATATCTGATGTTGGTTTTTTGTAATTATTAAATTAAAAATGATTTCTTGTCATGTTATGTCTAAGTAGCATATGGTTTGCAATTAAGTATGTGAAATATACCAAAGCATTAATAATAGCCCTTATGAATGAGTTTTGTTGCACTGTAGACAAAATCATACTATCTCCCATTATACCCAAGTATTAAATGCATGAGAATAATGCTATAAAGTACAAAATTTTTGACATATTAAATTAAGAATTGTATTTAATCAAGAAGATAAAAAGTAACTTCAGGAGACAGGATTCAAGAAGATACCCAGGACTTGCCTGCTTCTCTTAATATAGAACCAAAACAACATGTGTATAACTGCATGTGGAGGTGGGTGGTCCTAGGAGAGCATGGGATTCCCAAAGTGGAGTCAATGCCCAAGTAAAACCTAGAGATTTGGAATATTAGAACAATAAGAGAAACAAAGCACCCCATCATCAAGTGCTTTGGGCAGGTTGGCAGGGAAGGGACAGATACCTCAACAGGGGTATAAACAAAAGAGACATACTTTTAGTGATCTCTATAAGGACAAAATCCCAGACCTTGCAAACTTATGGTCTAAAAAACAAAAGCCCTGGTATCTGCATAGTGAGCTGGAGCGAGAGAGTATTTCCCAGAGTGTTCACAAGGAGCCATCTTGAAGGTACTTTTGTTGGTGCTTACTGTTCTGGGGACCCAAAGTTCTTGCATCTTTATGTTTCTGAAAATAGAAACTGCAGGCTGTTCTCCACACTGGCTTTGAAAGTTTCTGCTTTGTGAGACAGTTTGGCCCCTGGGGGAGTGACTGACACAAATCCATTGAGAATGCAATGAGATGGGAAGCTCAGGCTGTGATGCAGAGAAGGGGAAAGTACTTCAATTTAAAATTGGTGGTTTAGGAGACCTTCTATGAGAGCCAAAGACATACATTGGAGAAAAGATAGCCTCTTCAGCAAACATGCCTGGAAACTGCATATTCACAAGTAGAAGACTAAAACAGAACCCCTATTTCTCAACTTGTACAAAAATCAATTCAAAACAGATCACAGACCTTAGCATAATACTTGAAATTTGAAAGTACTAAAAGAAATCTTAGATTTCTATCTAAGATTTCTATCTAAGATTTCTTTTAGTAGTTTAGGGAAAACATGTCAAGATATTGGCATAGGCAATAATTTCCTGGATAGGACTCCAATAGCTCAGGAAACAAAAGCAAGAATTGAAAAATGGGATTCCATCAAATTCAAAAGCTTCATGCAGAGCAAAGGAAACAGTAAACAGTGAAGAGACAACCTACAGAATGGACAAAAGTCTTTGTCAGTTACTCATCTGACCGAGATTTAATAACGAGAATATAGAGAGAACTAAAAAACATTAAAACAAGTAATCCAAATGAAAAAATGGACAAATGATCTGAATAGAGATATTCCAAAAGAATAAGTATAAATGGACAATAAAAGTATAGAAAGGTGTTCAAGATCTTTATCCATCGGGACATGCAAATAAAAACTATACTAAGATTTCATCTTACTCCAGTTAGAATAGCTATTATTAAATACAAATAAAACTAAAAGTAAGAAATACTGCTAAGTGGTCTAGTCTTCTGGTGATGCTTTCCAATAAATTTTTAGTTTGATGTATTGATTCCTTCATTTTGAAGATTTCTGCTTGATTTTTTTCAGAATCTCTTTATTGAAATATCTTTCACTTCTTGTATTTTCTCTCTGATTTCACTCCTTACATTTTCCTTTACATTACACATCAGTTTAACTATGAACAGTCTAAACTCTTTCTTTGACATTTCTTCCAGTCTGATGTAAATGGATTCTATTACTGAAATATTTTGGTTTGGGGTGATTTGTTCCCTTGCTTTTTTTAGGTTTGTGTGTCTATCCGTCTAACAGTATGGATCTGAGGCAGAAGAGTTTCTACCCTGTGGACTTACAGTGTCCCTGGAAGTTTCCAGTACCTCATAGTTTAGAGTGAGAAAAATAATAACGACCAATACAAGCAATATAAAGCATTAAACCAAATAGTTCCTGCTACAATTCCTATAATGTTGTTACAAGAAACAGAAATGATATAAGTTATTGCCTGCAATAAAAACGGTCAGTTTGGGCTGGGATTGTGGCTCAGCGGTAGAGCGCTTGCCTCGCATGCGTGAGGCCCTGGGTTCGATCCTCAGCACCACATACAAACCAATAAAATAAAGACATTGTGTCCATCTACAACCAAAAAATTATTTAAAAAACAACAACAACAACAAAAAAAACGGTCAGTTTGCAAAAGCATTTACAATTTCAAATGGTGAATAGGGAGAGAACAGAAGTGATATAGGATGTGATGATTATGAGGGAGGAGGAGAGAAAATAAAAGAAAAAAATTAAAGGAAGAATGAAGGAGAGAACAATAGAGATTGGCTATTAGCAGAAGAATAAAGAGAAAAAGAATAAAGGAAAACAGATAAGTGAGAGAAAAAATATGTAAAGTAAAAATAAAAAATAAAAATACAAGAACAAAACTGAAACATACTAATCAAACATCCTAGTCCACAAAATATTGATTCATGAAAAATAACTGCCTACAAAAAAAGTTCCAGAAATGAGAAGAAAGAAACAAATATGAATATGTATAAGTGTTCATGAAACATTCAGGTCACAATTTAACAGAGAAAAGAAAAAAATAAATAAAATAAAATTAATGAATTAATTAAAAAAAGATCTTGATGAAAATCTAAAGAATTGTTTCTGTTGAAGTCCAAAGATTCTTGGCTTTCCTTCTCAGATGTGTTAGGTGGGGTTGCTGGAGTGTGAGAGGCAATCCCATAGGTGGGGTTTAGGCTTAGGTAAGCTACAGGTTCTTTGTTGAATGGTGATTGGTCTGAAGATTTTAAGTGCACCTCCAGGGCCCAGCAGTTACTGGCTCACATTGGGAGACTGTCCCTCAGGAAGCTCTCCTGAGTTCCACTTGTGAATGGAGGAGCCAGTCTTTAGTCCCCTTGATCACCCATGAACCCTGTTTAAAATGTAGGCTCAACTTTCCATCATGTTGGCTTAGGAACCAATTTCCTCAACAAGACTCCTAAAGTGTAAGAAGTAAAATCAAGAATTAATAAATAGAGCCGGGCGTGGTGGCACAAGCCTGTAATCCTAGCACTTAGGGAGGCTGAGACAGGAGAATCTTGAGTTCAAAGCCAGCCTCAGCAATGGCGAGGTGCTAAGCAACTCAGTGAGACCCTGTCTCTACATAAAACACAAAATAGGGCTGGGGATGTGGCTCAGTGGTTGAGTGCGCCTGAGTTCAATCTTCAGTACCAAAAAATGAAGAATTAATAAATAGGATGATATCTGTTATGGTTTGGATGTGAGGTGTCCCCCAAAAGCTCATGTGAGAGACAATGCAAGGAGGTTCAGGGGAGAAATGATAGGGTTGTGAGAGTCTTAACCCAACCAGTGAATGAGTCCCTGATAGGGATTAAGTGAGTGGTAACTGAAGTAGTAGGGTGTGACTGAACGAGGTGGGGATTGGGAGCATGGCTTTGGGATATATATTTGTATCTGGCAAGTGGAGACCTCTCTCTCTGCTTACTGATCATCATGTGAGCTACTTCCCTCTGCCACACTCTTCCACCATGATGTTCAGCCTTACCTTGAGTCCTGAGGAATAGAGCCTGCTGTCTATGGATTGAGATCTCTAAAACCCTGAGTCCCTAAATAAACCATAAAACTTAATGCCAAAGAAAACCAACCCAAACAATAAATGAGCAAAAGAATTGAACAGGCACTTCTCAGAAGAAGAAATACTAATGATATATATTAAAAACATTCAACTTCTCTAGCAACTAGAGAAATGCAAATTTAAACCATACTGAGGTTGCATCTCACTCCAGTCCAAATGGCAAATATCAAGAATACAAGTATTGTTTCTACACGGGGTACCTGGCTCCAGCGCCCACCGAACCACGCAGGGCTCCTAGCAGTTGCTCCAGTGGACACATGGCCCCAGCTGCTAGCCACTGGGGAGCCCAAATTCAGGGTAAGAGTCGCTCCAGAGAACCCAGTGGAGACAGCCCCACCCAAGGGCGGCTTGGGCCCACCTCAGATCTGCTCTAGAGTTCCTGTGGACCAGCAAGAGTCGCAGAGGGCCCTGATCCACCTTCAGGACCCTCCACAGGTGTCCAGCTAAAGGGAGACCAGGGACTGCTACCTCTAGCCACAAGGGAGCCCAAACTCAGGATAAGAGTCCCCACAGAGACCCTAGAGTGAGGCAGCCCCACCCAAGGGCAGCCTGGGCCCACCCTAGTTCTGCTCCAGAATTCCTGTGGATTGGCAGGAGCCCCAAAGGACCCTGACCCGCCCTCAGGAACCTCCACGGTTATCCAGCCAAAGGGAGACCAGGGTCTGCTACCTCTAGCCACTGGGGAGCCCAAATTCAGGGCAAGAGTTGCACTGGAGACACCAGTGCGAGGCGGCCCCATCCAAGGGCAGCATGGGTCTGCCCCAGTTCTGCTCCAGAGTTCCTGGGGTCCAGCAGGAGCTACAGAGGGCCCAGATCCACCCTCAAGAAACTTCACGGGTGTCCAACTAAGGGTTGACCAGAGTCTGATTGCTACCAGCCACAGAGGAAGGCACACCCAGGGTAAGAGTGGCCTCCAGAGACCCCAGCGTGAGGAGGCCCCACCCTAGTGCACTCTGGGTCCGCCTCAGTTCTGCTCCAGAGTTCCTGTGGTCAGGAGAGACAGAAGGTCCAAAGCTGCCCTTAGGGAATGCCAGGGTGCCCAGTTGAAGGCAGACCAGAGCCTGCTAGCCTCTAGCCCCAGGGGAGATCACACTCACTGTAAGGGTCACACACAGACTCTCCAGCTTGTGACTCTGCCTAAGGGAACCTGAGCCTGCCTCTAGTTCTGCTCCAGAGTTCCTGTTCACCAGCAGGAGTGCAAGAGAGGGGCAAAACAGCCCTTAGGGGCCGCCTCAGGAGCCTAGCCAAAGCCACTCCCACTGCCCTCTAGAAGTACGACCACTACCTCCGCCACCAACTTTAGTGACAGTAGTGCCCATCTGGGGACACTGGGGGAACAGAAGTAGCTCCAAGGTGAGACACAGGTAATCTGGAGTGTCAATACAAGATTATAGGATAGAAGCTCCAATACCTCAGATTGGTATTTCAAGAAAGAAAGAGACACAATTAACATGAAAAAACAAGGGAAGAAAGTGCCTCAAATACACCTGGATACCACTGTAACAGAATCCATTGACAGCACAGTTGTTGAAATGTAAGAGAAAGAATTCAGAATGTACATAGTTAAAATGATCAGTGAATTAAAGAATGCCATAAGTGAACAATTACAGGCAAAACTTGATCAATCCAAAAAAAAATAGGAGAGCAAATAAAGGCAACCATCGATCATTCTAACAAAGAGAAAAGAAAGCAATTACAAGTAGCAAAACATTACTTTAAGAGCTCTAGAGATCGTGAAAAAAAAAACCAATCAGAAATACTTGAAATGAAGGAAACAATTAACCAAATAAAAAACTCAATAGAAAGCATCACCAGCAGACTAGATCACCAGGAAGACAGAACCTCAGATAATGAAGACAAGATATACAATCTTGAAAATAAATTTGACCATAGACTGAAGACGGTAAAAAATCATGATCAGAACATACAAGAAATATGGGACGGCATCAAAAGACCAAATCTAAGATTTATTGGGATAGAAGAAGGCATAGAATTTCAAACCAAAGGAATGCACAGTCTCTTCAATGAAATAATATCAGAAAATTTCCCAAATATGAAAAATGAAATGGAAAATCAAATACAAGAGGCTTACAGGACACCAAATGTACAAAATTTCAACAGATCTACACCAAGGCACATTATAATGAAAATGCCCAACATACAGAATAAGGATAGAATTTTAAAGGCCACGCGAGAGAAGAACCGATTACATATAAGGGGAGACCAATTCGTATCTCAGCAGATTTTTCAACCCAGACCCTAAAAGCCAGGACATCATGGAATAACATATTCCAAGCCCTAAAAGCCAATGGATGCCAACCAAGAATCCTATATCCAGCAAAATTGAGCTTCAGATTTGATGACAAAATAAAAACCTTCCATGATAAACAAAAGTTAAAAGAATTTACAGCAAGAAAGCCTGCACTACATAGCATTCTTGGCAAAATAATCCATGAGGAGGAAATGATAACCAACAATAAAAATTTACAAAGAGAGTAACTACACAAAAGGAAAAACCATTCAAAAGAGAAAACAACTCAAGGTAAAAACCAAAAACAAACCAAAATGACCGGAATTACAAATCATATCTCAAAAATAACCCTGAATGTAAATGGCTTAAATGCACCAATTAAAAGACATAGACTGACAGACTGGATTTAAAAAAAAGACCCAACAATATGCTGTCTTCAAGACATTCATCTCACAGGAAAAGACATCCACAGACTGAAAGTGAAAGGGTGGGAAAAATCATCACTCACATGGACCCCACAAACAAGCAGGAGTTTTTATCCTCATATCAAATAAAGTGGACTTCAAACCAAAGATGTTGAAAAGAGATAAAAAAGTCATTTCATACTTCTTAAGTGAATCATACATCAACAAGGCATAACAATCATAAAGATCTATGTGCCAATTAATGGAGCTTCTACGTATATCAAACAAATCCTTCTCAAATACAAGAATCAGATAGACCACAACACAATAATACTTGGAGACTTTAACACAGCTCTCTCACCATTGGATACATCTTCCAAACAAAAACTTAATAAAGAAGCCATATATCTCAATGAAACTATCAATAATTTAGACTTAACAGACATATAGAGTGTTCCATCCATCAATGAGCGAATACACTTTCTTCTCAGCTACACATGGATCATTTTCCAAAATAGATCATATGTTATGTCACAAAGCCAGTCTTAGCAAATACAAAAAAATAGAGATTCTACCCTGCATCCTATCTGACCACAATGGAATAAAATTACAAATCAATGACAGATTAAAAAGCAGTAACTATTCCTTCACCTGGAAACTAAATAATATGCTGTTGAATGATACATGGATAACAGAAGACATCAAGAAAGAGATAAAAAAATTCTTAGAGGCAAATGAAAACTCTGATACAACATATCAAAATCTCTGGGATGCCATGAAAGCAGTGCTAAGAGGAAAGTTCATAGCACTAAACTCATTCATCAGAGGAAGTAAAAGTCAACAAATAAATGAATTGACTCGTCATCTCAAAGCCTTAGAAAAGGAAGAACAAATTAACACCCAAAGAAGAAGAAGACAGGAAATAATCAAAATCAGGGCTGAAATCAATGAAATTGAAACTAAAGAAACAATTCAAAAAATTGACAAAACAAAAAGCTGGTTCTTTGAAAAAATAAACAAAATTGACAAACTCTTAGCCATCCTAACGAAAAGGAGGAGGGAGAAAACCCAGATTACTAAAATTCATGATGAAAAAGGAAATATCACAACAGACACTACTGAAATACAGAGGATAATTAGAAACTATTTTGAAAACTTATACTCCAATAAAATAGAAAACCCTGAAGACACCAACAAATTTCTAGAGGCATATGACCTACCCAAACTGAACCAAGAGGACATACGCAACTTAAACAGACCAATTTCAAGCAAGGAAGTAGAAGATACCATCAAGAGCCTTCCAACCAAGAAAAGCCCAGGCCCAGATGGATTCTCAGCTGAGTTCTACAAGACTTTCAAAGAAGAATTAATACCAATTCTCCTCAAACTATTTCATGAAATAGAAAAGGAGGGAACCCTTCCAAACTCGTTCTAAGAGGCAAGTATCACCCTGATTCCAAAACCAGACAGAGACACATCAAAGAAAGAAAACTTCAGAACAATATCCCTGATGAACATAGATGCAAAAATTATCAATAAAATTCTGGCAAATCGCATACAAAAACATATCAAAAAAATAGTGCACCATGATCAAGTGGGGTTCATCCCAGAGATGCAAGGTTGGTTCAACATATGGAAATCAATCAATGTAATACATCACATAAATAGACTTAAAGATAAGAATCATATGATTTTATCAATCGATGCAGAGAAGGCATATGACAAAATACAACACCATTTTATGCTCAAAACACTAGAAAAACCTAATATAGAAGGAACATACCTCAACTTTGTAAAAGCTATCTATGTTAAACCCAAGGCCAACATCATCCTAAATGGAGAAAAATTGGAATCATTCCCTCTGAAAACGGGAACTAGACAGGGATGCCCTCTCTCACCACTGCTATTCAACATAGTCATGGAAACACTAGCCAGAGCAATTAGACAGATGAAAGAAATTAAAGGGATACGAATAGGAAACAAAGAACTCAAACTATCAGTATTTGCGGACAACATGATTCTATACTTAGAAGATCCAAAAAATTCTACTAGAAAACTTTATGACTAATAAATGATTTCAGAAAAGTGGCAGGATATAAAATCAACACCCACAAATAAATTGCATTTCTATACATCAGCAATAAACCCTCTGAAAGAGAAATTAGGAAAACTATCCCATTCACAATAGCCTCAAAAAAATAAAATACTTGGGAATCAATTTAACCAAAGAAGTGAAAGACCTCTACAATGCAAACTACAAGACACTGAAGAAAGAAATTGAAGAAGACCTTAGAAGATGGAATAATCTCCCATGCTCTTGGATAGGCAGAATCAATATTGTCAAAATGGCCATACTACCCAAAGCGCTATATAGATTCAATGCAATCCCAATTAAAATCCCAATGTCATTCCTTATAGAAATAGAAAAGGCAATCATGAAATTCATTTGGAAGAATAAGACACCCAGAATAGCCAAAGCAATCCTTAGCAAGAAGAGTGAAGCAGGAGGCATCACAATACCTGACCTCAGATTATACTACAAAGCTATAGTAATAAAAACGGCATGGTACTGGCACCAAAATAGACATGTAGACCAATGGTATAGAATAGAAGACACAGAGACAAACCCACTTACATACAGTTACCTTATACTAGATAAAGGAGCCAAACATGTACACTGGAGAAAAGACAGCCTCTTCAACAAATGGTGCTGGGAAAACTGGAAATCCATATGCAGCAAAATGAAACTAAACTCCTATCTCTCACCATGCACAAAATTCAACTCAAAGTGGATCAAGGACCTGGGAATCAGACCAGAGACCCAACGCCTAACAGAAGAAAAAATAGGCCCAAATCTTCATCATGTCGGATTAGGACCATACTTCCTTAACAAGACTCCTATAGCAAGAGAAGTAAATCAAGAATCAACAAATGGGATGGATTCAAACTAAAAAGCTTCTTCTCAGCAAAAGAAATAATCAATGAAGTGAACAGAGAGCCAACATCCTGGGAACAAATCTTTGCCACACACACATCCGATAGAGCACTCGTCTCCAGGATATATAAAGAACTCAAAAAACTTAACACCAAAAAAACTAACAACCCAATCAATAAATGGGCCAAAGAGCTGAACACAAACTTCACAGAAGAAGATATACAATTCATCAACAGACATATGAAAAATTGTTCAACATCACTAGCAATCAGAGAAATGCAAATGAAAACTACCCTAAGATTTTATTTCACGCCAGTCAGAATGTCAATTATCAAGAATACAAACAACAATAAGTGTTGGTGAGGTTGTGGGGAAAAAGGCACGCTCATACATTGCTGGTGGAACTGCAAATTGGTACAACCAATATGGAAAGCAGTATGGAGATTCCTTAGAAAACTTGGAATGGAACCACCATTTGAGCCTGCTATCCCACTCCTCGGTCAATACCCAGAAGACTTAAAAACAGCGTACTACAGTGCTGCAGCCACTTCAATGTTTATAGCAGCTCAATTCACAATAGCTAAACTGTGGAACCAACCAAGATGCCCTTCGATAGATGACTGCATAAAGAAACTGTGGTATACATACACAATGGAATATTACTCAGCAGTAAGAAAGAATAAAGTTATGGCATTTGCAGGTAAATGGATGGAGTTGGAGAATATCATGCTAAGTGAAGTAAGCCAATCTCAGAAAACCAAATGCCAAATGTACTCGTTGATAAGTGGATGCTGATCCATAATGTGGGCAAGGACATGGGAACAATGGTGGATCTCTGTCACAGGGTCTAAGGGGGGAGGGGGCATAGGGACAGCAAAGGTGGTGGAATTTGATGGTCATAATAACCCTAAGTTTATGTATGACTGCATATATGTTGTGATTCTATACAACTTACAACTAGAGAATTGATATGTTATCCTCTATGTACAATGGATCAAATTGTACTGTTAACATGTAAGCCTAAATAAAACAAAGTAAAAAAAGAATACAAGTATTGATGAATGTTGGTGAAGATGTGGGGAACAAAGTACGTCATACATTGCTTGTGGGACTAAAAATTGGTACAACTATTATGGAAAGCAGTATGGAGATTCCTCAGAAAACTTGGAATGGAACTATCAACTGACCCAGTTATCCCACTCCTTGGAATATTTCCAAAGGACTTAAAGTCAGCTTACTGCAGTGACATAACCACATCAAGGTGATAGCAGCTCAATTCATAACAGCTAAATTATGAAACCAACTTAGGTGCCCTTCAACAGATGAATGGATAAAGAAAAATGTAGTATATATACACAATGGAATATTACTCAGCCATAAGGAAGAATGAAATTATGGCATTTGCTGGTATATGGATGGAACTGGAGAACATCATGTCAACTGAAATAAGCCAGTCTCCAAAAAATCAGTGGCTAAATGTTCTCCCTGATACGTGGATGCTAACATACAATAAGCAGATGGGAGGGAAGAATAGAAGTTCATTGGATTAGACAAAGGAGAATGAAGGGAAGGGAGGAGAGATGGGAATACGAAAGACAGTAAAAAGAATCAGACATAACTTTCCTATGATCATATATGAATATATCACCGGGGTAACCTCCACATCATGTACAACTACAAGAATGGTACCCTAATTAGAATAAGTTATACTCCATGTATGTATAATATGTCATAATATACTCTACTGTCATGTATATGTAAAAAGAACAAATTAATAAAAAAGAAATGCTGGCAAAGATATGGAAAAAAAGGAACCTTCACCCACTGTTGGTACAAATATAAATTAGTGCAGCCAGTATAGAAGACAGCATGGAGCTTCCTCAGGAAACTAAAACTAGAACTACCATATGATTCAGCTTCATCACTCTTGAGTATACTTCCAAAGAAAATAAAGTCAGCATATAAGAGACCTGCATACCCGTGATTACTGTGTCACTAGTTTCCACAGCCAAGATACGGATCAGCCTAGATGAATGGATACAGAAAATGTGGAATGTATACATAAAGAAATATAATTAAAACATAAAGAAGAGTGAAATTCTGTACTTTTCTGGAAAATGAATGGAACATAATGTTAAGTAAAATAAATCAGACACAGAAAGACAAGGACCCCATGTTTTCTCCCGCATGCGGAAACTAAAAAAAGATTACCTGAAGGTAGAAGAGGGACTACTGGGGACTGGAAGAGATAGAGAGGGTAGAAGAGGGGGGACATGAGCAATGCACAAAGTATGCATGTCTGTGGATGTCACCGTGAAACCATTAGTCCGTGCTATTAATTTTGATGTTAATAGAACAAAACACACAAACTCGTATCAGCTTTTAGTAACCAGGATTGAAGGAGCAAAAATGCTGAATTTGTTTAGTTTTCAAAATACATGGTTTCACCCGCAAAGCAAGCCTTCCTAGGGCAGACTGAGTCAACTCTTGGAAAGGTGGTGAGCCATGCTGTGGTCATTCATAGCTGTCCCCATTAAATTCCCTTTCAGAACTAGGTCAAGCATGGATAGGCATTGGTGGTACAAGGTACAAAATGTCCCTTGGTGATGGCTGGGATAATTGTTAGTGGTGTATCGCCACTTCTACCCTTGACTCTCCTCCCCCTTTCTTTTCACATAGCTTTTTTCTCCACTGATGCACCTCTGGCCTGCCAGTCGAGCCAGAGGCATTAATTTGCTCTGGTAGTGAACTTGGGTTAAATTTCTCTTGCTACAACATTACAAATCCACTGAAGACAGGGACCCTTATCTCTTGGCCACCTACGTGTCTCCAGGCACAGCAGAGGGGCTGCCATGTTTACACTCCATAACTCAGCACATATTTAGTTAGATGTAAAAGGAAAGGTTTTATTTTTAATGGTGGGAGTTAAAGACATTAAACTACAAAAATAATGTGACCAAGGCGGCAAGATTTAAAGGTAGAGATTTGTTGCCTTTTCCAATCAACATTCTAAAAGGAAGCCACAGTTCCAGAAACTAGACCATTCTGCTCTGGGGCCTCCTCAGGACACTTAGGAAATGATTTTATTAGGCATTTCACACATTTGAAATATTGGCTGGGCTCTGATTATGCTTCTCTACATCTTTAAAAAATTTAATAATTATTGTTGAAAATATGTACATTTAGCTCAGTGTATCATGCCACATAGATAATATACATGTTATACATAACAGAATTTATATGTGTATTTTTAATGTTCCATAGATGATCTCAACTTCCTCATGGGCCTTAATCTGTTGTACGGTAGGGTGAAGGAATAGATACAACTTCTAAATGAAAGGAATATATTACCTAACATATTCATCATTTTTGTGGTGAGAACACTATATATTCATTCTCAGCATTTTTAAAAATACAATGTTATTAATTATAGTCACTATGCTATACAAGAAATCTCTTAGATTTATTATTCCTATTAACTGAAAAATCCCAGCCCCCAACTACTCCAGCCCCTGGGAACCACCATTCTCTCTACCTCTATGAGATCAGCTTTGGTGTATTCCACATGAGTGAGATCATATAGTATTTTTGCACAGTATATTCAAAACATCCCCTGATACAGGGTAAACATACATAACTTTATCTATAAATATAAATAAGTAAATGGATAAAAATGAAGAAACACCATTTTTTCTGTATATGACCATTCCTCTTTGTGGAAGGTGTACCCCTTTCATCTTTCATATTTTTTTTCTCTCTTCCTTTTCCAGGTGCCCTCTGGATAAAAAAGGAAATTAAGCTTTATTTGGCTTCTTGTGATGAGGATGGGGCATCACACTGGTGAGAAGCCAGTGATGTTGTGCTTTAGGGTGCCACAGGGTTGGATGTTGGAGTTCATGGTGGGGAAATAATGGCAGAGCTCCCGTGTTATTTGGCCATTTCAGCTGCTTCAGCCAAACATGCCTCGCACTGTGCTATAGACCTCCACGTGGCTTGGCTTAAACTCCCTATCAGACCATTCATTTCAGGCATTTCAACCTCCAGCCATCATTTTTATTTTAATGTTCCTGTTCTATTTTGGTTTCCTACGAGGCAAAGTCTTACAAACAAATTGGGTTGAAGGCTTTTCCCCCTTAGCCCTCCTGTTAAAAACTAAGCATCTCTCTCCCATGTACCCTTCATGTTTGATACCTGGGGGTGGAGGTGGGGCTCAAATTCGGTTCACCACCTGTTACTTTTCTCACTCCCTCTTCTCTGTCTCTCTTCCTCCTACTCTAGGTCCAGAAAAGTTTTCCCATTATTGTCTCTCAGAAACTTTCCTTAGTGTCATCTCTTCTTTCTGGAGGTGGCAGATAAGGAACATGATTTACAGAGAGGAATAAAAGCACATTGATTTAACATTTTCCAAGTATTATACACACTACATTCATTTTACCCATGAGAAAGCTAAAGCTCAAGGAGGTTAAAGTAACTTGCTGGCAAAATAGCAGAGCCTAAATTCAAACTCTGGCTGTAAAGCATAATAATAATACCCCCCACAGTGTGAAGATTTTAAGTGTTTAGTTCAAAGTTAAGAGCTTCTTATTTCAAGTTGTATCACCAGCTATTACTTCTTATCAAATTTAAAACATTATTTGATATTACTTCTCCAATCACATAGAATATTCGGCACATGAGACCAGAAGCAATTGCCCTAATTAATTAATTTGATAAAACACAGTTTAGGTGTGAAAATGAATTAATGATTAGGTGAAATTAAAATCTAAATTAGGCAAGTAAATATTCCACTTTTCACTTATGGTGGGTAGATTGTTTCAGTTGAGCATTATCTCTGATATAAAAAACAATGGCATGATTCTTAACAAAATTTGTTTCATTTGATTCTAAAGAGAAGCAAAGAAATTATTTTTACATTTAAAACCACTGACTGGTGAATAATAAACTAGGATCTATCTTGTTTAAAAGTAATTGACTTTAGGTTTTAAAAATAGAAATATAAGAAATAAATCACTTTTAAGAATAAATTAAAAACATCATTTTTCTTTTTTTTTTTATTTTTTTTATTTTTTTTATTTTTTTTATTTAATTTTTATTCTTGTTTTATTTAGGCTTACATGTTGACAGTGTAAAATGACTCATTGTACTTAGATAGAGGATAACATATCAATTCTCTAGTTGTAGGTTGTATAGAATCACATCATATATGCAGTCATACATAGAGTTAGGGTTATTATGACCATCATATTCCATCATCCTTGCTGTCCCCATGCCCCCTCCCCC